>JAQZBX010003136.1:21625-67205 GCA_029593785.1 Cabassous unicinctus
TAATATTGCCTATTACTGTAGTTGACCACCTCCCATTAGTTGACTAAAAGATTTATCAAGGGGAAGCGGGTGTGGCTCAATCAATAGAGCTCCCGTTTACCATATGGGAGGCCCCGGGTTCGCTTCCCGGGGCCTCCTTGTGAGGGCCGGCCGGCCCACATGGCACGGTGGGCTGATGCAGCAAGACCTCACAGCAAGGGGGAGATAAGCAGACACAGAAAAAACACAGCAAATGAACACAGCAAAACACAAGCAGCAAGGGGGGATAAATAAATAAATAAATCTTAAAAAAAAAAAAAAAAAACATATATCAAGAAGGTCTTTTTCCAGTTTCATTGCTGATTGGTGCTTGGTAGTAATCCCTGGGTGCCAGGGAGTCTTATCTCCAGGAGTCATGTCCCATGCTGGGGGTAAGGTAATGTATTTATATGCTGAGTTTGGCTTCGAAAGAGGCCACGTTTGAGCAACAAGGAGGCTCCCAGGAGGCAACTCTTAACCCCCTATAATACTAGGCTAAGTTTCAATGTCAAGAGTAAAGGTTCACATGCACGGTCATCAATATCAATATCTAGGGCCCATCAGTGGACGATCCTCCTTCACTAGTCGTTGCCCCTGTATCCATTGGAGAATGTGGCAGAGCTCCCCAGGATAGGAATTTGATATTCCTTCAGTTATTGTGTGAATCTCCACCCACCCTGACAATGCCCCATGAACATTTGAACAGATTTGTATGCCTTATATGTATGCCTAGGTGAGCTTCCTCCCATGTACCCCCAATCACTGTCACCCCTCACCAACGATCCTCCCTTGCCACAGTTGTAACACTACTGTCATCCAAAACTTCTTCAAACATGAAGCCAATAAAATAGTCAAATACAATTTATAAGAAAATTGAATAATAATGATCATTTTAAAAATAAGAAACAGAGTTGTCACACCTATTCTCCAGTTCATTGGTCTCACCCAGGACAACTAACAAGGAGGTGATGATAGACAATACTATACCAAGGTAGTTGAGAGAGAGAGCCTAAAACTGCAAACAAGAGAGTCCCATTCATCGGCCCTATGGGATCATAGCCCCCTCCAAATTAGAGGTGGGGTGGACATCACCATCTCTGAATCCTCAAGATTGGGGAATGAACTATGTACTAAAGCAGACTTACTGGTATTCTACTATAGACTTATTTTGATTCTAGCAATGGAAGAAATTATATCTTTGAGGTGGAAGCAGTGGCCACTGGAGTTTCTGAAGGCAGGGAGAGGGAAAAACAAATGTAACACGGGAGCATTTTCGGGACTTGGGAATTGTCCTGAAAGACATTGCAATGAAAGATGCAGGCCATTATATATTTTGCCATAACCTATAGAATTGGGTGGGAAAGATTGTAAGCTACAATGTAAACTTTAATCCACACTTAGTGGCAATGCTCCAAAATGTATTAATCAATTGCAATGAATGTGCCTCACTCATGAAGGGTGTTGTTAATGTGGGAGGTGTGGGAAGCGGGGCATATGGGAATCCCCTACATTTTTAATGTAACGTTTATGTAATCTAATTATCATTAAAAAATAAAAAGTAAAAAAGATTTATCAATAAGATCTCTCTTATCATTGTCCCATTATTTTTAAAATTTGTTCTTCTCTTTTGCTTTCTCAGACCATAGCTACTATACTGATTCAGCCAATTGCCAGATTTAAAATCCCCCACCTAAATTTGCTGACAAAAATGTAATAGCTGTTCAATTATCATTTCAGAAAGTGAATTTCCTTCTACATGTCTATTCTGGTACTTAAGGTTTCCTATATAATTAATCCCAAACTTTAGTCTTATAAAAATTGTACTTTGACACCATATCAACCAAATGATTCTCCTAAGATCATTATAATCCTAACAACAAAACCTAGCCAATTATAAATGAAAATTAGTATTGAGGCTATTTTTGCTTCAATATTCAGTTTTTCCTCTTTAGAGACTCTCCAGCCTGATTTGCAAGAACTAATTCCATTTAAAAGATCTTCCTATCGTAAGAAGGAACCAATTATTGACTTACTTCTGCTGAGTTAAACAATACTTATATATCCATGTGAGTGTGTGACCCTCTAAGTTATTGCTTCTTATGAAAACACAAATTCTGTTCTGGAATCCCAAAAAGCAGGTTCATTTAAGATTCATCTGGCAGAGCTTGCATGGATAATCACATAGCTAGACAAAAGAAAAATCTATGCTATAACAAACACTTCTTGCTTCACATATATAAATAATCCAGGTCAAGTAAAAGAATCCACAACTAGGATAAAAAGAAAAGCTACTTAATTCTCAAGAAAAGTTTAACTGGGCACTGGATTATGGTTTTATTACCTGAGTTTTATCATCTAGGCACTGTCCTCAAAAGCTATTGGAAGGGCTAATAATTTTGTTCCTAGTAATTGTCTGTGTTACAGTTAACCAGTGTATCCTGTTTATATTCTTAATTATCACTGCACTTCACTGTCATGTCAGAGGATTCAACAACTCAGTATACAACAAAAGGAGTAGGACGGACTAATCCTTGTACAACTATAGATAACATTCTCTGGACAACATCCTGATCAACAGAATTTTGACAATGGTGACAATATTGATATCACAGATATCAATAAAAATAATATTTTATTATCAATAAAAAATATTTTTTTATCCACCCCTTGCTGCTTGTGCTCACTGTTTCTATTTGCTGTGATTTTTCTGGGTCTGCTTGTCTCCCTCTGTTGCGCCAGCTCAGCATGGAGTCTCCACGTGCAGAGAGCTCAGGGCCCCCGCCGTGTGCGGAGACTCCGCATAGTGTGGGCACTCTTTTACCAGGAGGCCCCGGGGATCGAACCGGGATGTCTCATATGGTAAATGAGAGCCCAACCAATTGAGCCACAGCTGCTTACCTACCAAGTACATTCTTCGGTTTCCTCCATTCTTCCTGCCTCCAGGTGAGAATTATCAATATGTCCAATTATAGAAATTACCCCCACTTCCAGGAGGCATTCATTCCAGATAAAAGGCCCTACTTCCTTGAACACTTTTCATTATCACCTAACACAAGTCCAAATCTAATAAATCCTTTCTGCTATCTGTGTATGACACATCCCATTTTACTCAGGAGGTGTAGTCTCTCTGGTTGCCAGCAATCAGATTTATTTCGGGTGGTCTGTGACTGGAGGTCATTTACAGCAGAACTAGGATTTGGCGTGTTCATCTTTGTCAAGATTCTCACAGAAGTCCTCCCTAAAATGGTGATACTTCATCAGAGGCCTGTAAAAAGTGAGGCAGAGTCATTTGGAATCAGGCGGAAAAGTGTTCTAAGCAAAGGGAATGGTTAGACAAAGGCCATGAGACATGCGGATGTTTGGTATCGTCGAAGAACACAAGGGAAGCTAGTATGTCTAGTGCAGTGAGAAAGAAAAAAGGATATAGGTAAGAGCTGGTACCGCCCTCACTCCCCCCCACACCTCCTCCTACAGGGTTCGATTCCCGGTACCTCCTAAAAGAAACAATGAAGATGAACATACATAGCAAGTGCAAACAATGAGGGGGTGGGAAGAGATAAGTAAAAAAAATAAATCTTAAAAAAGAACAAAAAAAAGCAACTATCTCTTCTTTTCAAAACCTTCTTTCCTGGGGAGCAGATGTAGCTCAAGTGCTTGAGCACCTGTTTCCCACATATGAGATCCCGGGTTCAATTCCCACTACCTCCTAAAAACAAAAACAAAAAAGCAAACAAACAAAAAAACTAACTTGGGGGAGCTGGTGTCATTCAGTTGTTGAGCACCAGCTTCCCACATACAGGTCTAGGGTCAAGCCCCATCCCCAGCACCTCAAAAGAAAAAAAAACAAAGACCCCCAAAATCCTCTTTCTTTCACAATTGGAATAAAATAAACTGTCTTTACCATGATCTTCAAGACTCTACATTATTATGTATCTGTTTTCTCTGAAACACCAGCTCTTACCTATATCCTTTTTTCTTTCTGAGAGAAAACAGATAAAAAATCTTTAAAAAAAAAATTATTAAAAAAAAAAATGATATGAAAATCATGAACCTGGAAAAATTCAGTTAGAAAATATAACCAGAGAAAAGCAGATGTCCAAGAACTGAGCCTTGGGATACTTCATTTACAGATCAGGAAGAGAAAGAGCATCTAGAAAAGGAGATTTCAAAGGAACAACAAGTAGGGTAGAAGAAAAAAAAAACAAAAACAGAAGAGTATGGAGTGCTCTTTCAAAAAAGAGAAATTAATTGACCATGTTAAAAGATATTGATCCCTGAATCCTCAGGTTTGGGGAATGAAATATGGACTAGGTAGACATACTAGTATTCTATGATAGACGTATTGTCATTCTAGCAATGGAAGAAATATCATTGATATGGAGACAGTGGCCACTGGAGGTTCTGAGGGTAGAGAGAGAGAAAAACAGGTGTAATATTGGGGGCATTTTCAGGACTTGGGAATCGTCATGAATGACATTACAATGAAAAATACAGGCCATTATACATCTTGCCATAACCTGTAGAATTGAGTGGGAGAGAGTGTAAACTACAATGTAAACTATAATCCATGCTTAGTGGCAATGCTCCAAAATGTGTTTATCAATTGCAATGAATGTACTACACTAATGAAAGATGTTGCTAATGTGGGAAAATGTGGGAGGTATGAGGAGCAGGGCATACAGGAATCCCCTATATATTCTCTGTAACATCTATGCAATCTAAGTATCTTTTAAAAAATAAAAAATGGGAAAAAAAGATATTGAAAGTTAAATTAGGAAAGGACCAGAAACTGCTCATTAAATTTGGCAGTATGGAAATCCCTACTGACCTTCATAGGAGAAATTTAATGGAGTACAGGAGACACAAAGCTGGACTGGAATGGGTTCAATAAAGAAAAGGTAGAAGACTGAATGGAAACAATGAGTGTAAGCAATTCATCTGAGGAATTTTGCTATACAGAAGAACAGAGATATTAGGAGGTAGTTGGAGAGGAATGTTGGGGCAAGGAAGGGTTTTTCAATACTAGAATTACCACAGCATGTATATATGCTGGTGGGAATGATCCAACAGTGACAGAGAGTTTGATGCTGCAGCAGATAGATAGTTGCTGGAGCAAAGTCCTTGAGAGGCAAGAACAGATGGGATCTGAGGGACAAGTGAAGGGAATAGAATAAGTACTGGATTTGGCATCAGAAGATCTGAGTTCATGGCCCAGTTCAGGTGCTCACCTGATATGTAAACCTTGGAAGATCACTTAACTACAAGTCCAGTTTTCTTCATGTCTATAATGCTTCTGACCTCACAGGGATGTTGTGAAGATCAAATACAATAATGAATGTCAAAGAACTTTGCAACCTCTAGAGTGCTATGCAAGCATAGCTAATTGTTTTCATTTAATCTGGGGAGGAAATTGGAACACATAATGTTGGAGCATGAGGGAGTTCCAGGGAGGAAAAGCCTGAGTGCTTGAGTGGGACACCTAAGTGGCAGGCTCTGTACAGATAAAGCAAGGTCATGAGTCAGAGAAGGGGACCACCAAGAGATAGGAAGAAAGTACAGAAACTGAAATATAAAGAGATCAGGCATAATTTCTCAATCTTGCATTTAACCAGTGACTGAGGTGAAAGAAATTGTCCTATAATCAAATGACCATCGAGTCCTCTCCTATCCTCGGTAATTAAACTTATGATAAAGTATTGCATTCCAAAAATACAAAGCATTGTTATGGACTGCATGTCCCTCTTCCTAATCTGTACCCTTATTTCCAAGGCCATCATGATGACAAAACAGGTCTCGTATTGGTCAAATAGCAATATCAGTAAGTTCTAGGAGTTCTAAGTTTTCAAACCCAGCCAAGTCTTCCCTTTAATCAATGGTAATAAATCCAAAAGAAAAGTGGGGACAAGAAGCCCAAGCCACAAGTCCTTGTTAGCAAGAATTTGTGACAGCTTCTGATATTTTCTCTCTCTTATAATCTTCTCTTCTACATACTGATGCATGGAGAGTTGGGTATAAGGCTTACTTCTAGCTCCAAATCCTTTATTTCAGATAGCCTATTCATCCCACAACACCATTCAATCTTGAAATTCAAACCCAAAGAATAATCTTCATCAGAACTCATTTCCCTCTCTTTTGGAGTCTTCTTTCATCAGTTTAAATCACAAAACTCCTGTATCTAAGCAGAGAAAACAAAAAGAGAAATGAAGTTAAAGGTACTAAATTTTCAGTTATCTAAAATATCCAATAATTGATGCCCAGAATGTTGACTGTTAGCTGGGCTTGGTTTCTTTTTTTGCTTGAATTGCATAATTATATTATAATTATAGGTAACAAAATTACTAAGTAACACATGCTTTGCACAGATTTCAAAAGTTCCAAACAGTTTTACATTGTTTTTCATGTTTTATGGGTGAAAAAATTGAAGCCCAGAGAGGTTAAGTAACTTGCCCAAATTGCACTTCTAGGAAGTTGGAATTTGTACCCAAACAATCTGGATTCAGATTCAAAGCACTCAATCTCTCAGGCAGAGAGCTGACTAAAATCTCAACTCCATTTCCCTTCTCTCATCTCTGTTTTTATATGGCTTAGACAAGAAAACATAAAAAGAAAATATAAAAGTCCCTGTCTTTTGTCAGACTGATATCTCACAATAGGTTGGCTTAAAGAACAGTAATTTATTGTTTTACGATTTCAGAGGTTAAAGGTTTACTTCCTCCCAGGGTTTTAGTGCTGGCTTGCCAGCATTTCTTGGGGTACCTTACCTTGTACCTCTGGTCCCGTTTCATGGTGATGTCCTCTCTTTTCTCTTCTGGGTTCCTACTCACTTCTTTTTTTAAATTTTTTCTTTATTTCTAAAGAAATGTTACTTAACATAAAAGTTACAATGAAAATATAGAGGATTCCCATATACCCTGCTCCTCACTCTCCTACACTTTCCCCCATTAACGATATCTTTCATCAGTGTGGTACATTTGTTACAATTGATAAACACATATTGAAGCATTGCTACTAACCATGAACTATAATTTATGTTATGGTTTACACTTCGCACCACACAATTATATAGGTTTGACAAAATGTGTAATGGCCTGTATCCATCATTGCAATATCATGAAGAACAATTTCAATGTCCCAAAAATGCCCCATGTTACACCTATTCTTCCCTCTCCCTCCCCTCAAGAACTCTGGTGACCACTGTCTTTATTTCAATCTTAGAAGTTCTTCCATTACTAGAATATTAATAAGTCTACTTTGGTCCATAGCTGCATTCTCCCCTTATGTGTGTTCATTCCTCACTCTTGAAGATTTGGGGATGATGATGGCCACTCTGCTTCCAGTTGAGAGGGGTCTTAAATCCCATTGGACAGCTGAATGGAACTGTCTTGCTTGCAGTTGTAGATACTCTCTGTTTTTTGGGAGAGATGGGCGTTGTCAATCATATCATTTTGTTAGTTGTCCTGGGCAAGTCCGAAGAACTGGAGAGTAGGTGTTTGCTGCAACTTTGCTGATATTCAGGGCTTTACCTGCATATGAAGAGACTGAAGATTTAAGTCTCTGAGACATATTTTTACCAGGTATAGTGCTAATTATAGGTTCAAATTAAAGGAGCAGATGAACCACATGTAAGGAAATTATAAATGAGTTTATCTCTGATACATTGGGGAGATAGGTTAACATATATTCCAAGGTAAGGCCACCTATGGGGTACCAATTTCCTGGGATTGTCTGCCCTGCCTATAGTATACAGATGTCTCTAGGACCCTCAGGAGAACCCCTGCTTGAGGCATTATTTACTGTGGCATCCTCCTGAGATGTCCCAGTGACTTCTGACTCCTCCCTGTGGCTTTTTCTTTATAAAGGCTCCAATAATCCACATTAAGGCCCAGTCTCATTCACACCTTAATTTAGGATAACATCTTCAAGAGATCCTATTTATCATGGGTTCACATCCACAAGAATGTGAATTATGGTTAAGAACATGTTAAATTGGGATACATAATTCAATGTGTCATAGCCCCTAACGTAATATTAAGCACATAGTAGGTGTATTAGTCAGCCAAAGGGGTGTTGATGCAAAATACCAGAAATTGGTTGGTCTTTATAAAGGGTATTTATTTGGGGTAGAAGCTTACAGTTACCAGGCCATAAAGCATAAGCTTCTTCCTTCACCAAAGTCTGTTGCCATGTGTTGGAGCAAGACAGCTGCCGACGTTTGCCAGGGTTTGGTCTTCTTGGGTTCCTCTCTTCCCTGGGGCTCCGATTCTCTCCCGGCTCAGCTCCTCTGTTTCCTTCACAAGGTCAGCTGTAGACTATGAGGCTCTCTAGGCTCTGCCTTTCTCCACAAGGCCAGCTGTGATCTGTCAGGTGAATGGCTTGTCTCTTTTCCCAGAGCCTTCTCTCCTTCCTCATCAGAACTCCAACATCAAAACTACTCCAACTCCGTCCTTTGCCATGTCTTTTTATCTTTGAGACCCCACCCACCTAAGGTGGGGCTCAACACCCTACTGACGTGGCCCAGTTAATGCCCTAATCATAACTTAATTATGCCCAGATTAACAGACCAGTTTACAAGCATAATCCAATATCTATTTTTGGAATTCATAACTATATCAAACTGCCAAACTGCTATACTAGGCAGTCACTAAATAGTAATTCATTTAATCATATATAAACACTTAATAAACATTTAAATATCTAAGTCCTGGCTTCTCATTAAATTCCCTTAGTGACAACTGCAAGATCTGAACCTTCAGTCCCCACAGAATTAACTTTTTCTAACTAGTGATGAAGCCAAGCTGATGTCATTGCTTAGAAGATCCCGAGGACCTAAAGCCTTTATAATTCCTGTGGAACAAAACCAACATTGCAGCTGGTTTCTTTCTCTATAGATTCCCCTCAGTGCTTTAAGGCAGAATAATCCATCTGAAACCACAACTTAAAAGTAGCACCTAGAGTGTGATGCAAAGGAAATATGATGCTTAGTCACCTTGGTTTTCTGAATAATTAAGAACAAATTTGTGTTAGATAAACTAGCCCTACCTGAGAAAGTGGTTAATAGTGACTTTATTTTATTTTTTAAAAAATATACTTAGATTACACAAATGTTACACAAAAAATATAGGGATTCCCATACGCCCCACTTCCCACACCCTCCCACATAAACATCCTTTATTAGTGTGGCACATTAATTGCAGTTGATAAATACATCCTGGGGTTTTGCCATTAAGCATGGACCATAGTTCACATTGTAGACCACACTCTCTCTCCCACACAGTTCTGCATGTTATATGATGATATAAAATGGCTTATATCTGTCATTGCAATGTCACTCAGGCCAATTCCCGTTTCCCGAAAAAGCCCCTGTATTACAACTGCTTTGCCCTCTCCCTGCCCCAAGAGCCTCCAGTGGTCACTGGCTCCACATCAATGCTGTAATTTCTTCCATTGCTTTAGTCACAATATGTCTACAGCAGAATACCAGTAAGTCTACTCTAGTGCACAGCTCTTCCCCCCATCCTGAGGAGTATGGGATGGTGATGTCCAATCCACTGCCAATTGAGAGGGGATTTATATCCCAGGAGGAAGATGGGTGATGTATTTGTCCTTAATTAGTCCTTAAATATTATGACATGAAATTAATACAACTTTTCATATGATAGGGGAAAAGGTTGGGGAAGAAACAAAGAAATTCGTTTTGTGTACATATACAATCATACTAATAATGAAACAAGGAAGAAGGGTTCATGACTATTACAGTCCTCGTTTCTGTAACTGGTCATGTGGTCGAAGTTCATATTTATCACTACCTTCTTCCACTACCCATTCCATGTTTAAGACTCTGTTCCTCAAGAACCCCACTCCCGGTACCAAGCTGTATTAGTCAGGGTTCTCTCAGGAAACAGAATCAACAGGAGATATCTATCAATAATATGAGATTTTATAAGAGTCTCTCACACGACCATGGGGATGCACAAGTCCAGGCTCCACAGGCAAGCTGCAAACCAGGGGCTCCGAGGAAAGTCTGATGAAAGGTCCTTGATGAATTTCTGGGAGAAGATGGCTGTCCAAAGACGAGCTGGGAAATTCTCTCTGAATGTTGAAATCACTTCTCCTTTTAAGGCATTCAACTGATTGGATAAAAGCGTCACCGATTGCTGATGTAATCTCCCTGATTGATGCAAATGTAATCAGCCATCCATGCAGTAAACTCACTGGTGATCGAAGTCCATAAATGCTCTTGTATTACAATTAAGCCAGTGCTTGCTGGACTAAACACCTGGACACAATTACCTCGCCGAGTTGACACATTAGCCTACCATCACAGATGGGATTATCCTGCCTGCAGCTGCAGACTCTCTCCATTCCCCAGGATGGCCATTGTCCATCATCATCTCCCCCACCAGTTGTCCTGGGTGAGTCTTATGATCTGTAGAGTAGGAGTTGCTGCTCCACCAAGGTTCCAGGACAGCTGGCACATGGACAGCCCAAAGACTCAAGTCTCTGGATGTACACCTACCAACTCCAGCACCAAGTATGGGTTTGAATAGAAGGAACAGATGAGCCATGTGCAGGGAAGACATAGTTGAGTCCAACTCTGTCACTCTCAGGAGCACAAACTCCAAAGTAGGGCCCTCTGGCAAGGCACCAAACTCTGGAGCTATCTACCTTGACATAGGACTTGGGTGTCTCCAGAGCCCTTAGGAGCCCCACTATTTAGGGTGATATCCACTTTGGAATTCTATGAGATCCTACTGAGATGTGCATAAGTGTTACCTCTGGGATGACCTCCCGACTCATTTTGAAGTCTCTTAGCCATATAAACTCATTTGTGACTTTTAATGCCTTCTATTTATCACTAGTTTGAAATAGTGCAAAAAAGTATACCATTGCTATGATGCATCTTCAGTTGAAAAGAAACCAAGTCTAGAAAATTTTAATGCAGGGTCATATGCTTGTAGTAGTTGGGATATAAGACAATAATGTAGGAACAAAGCTGTGGTTTTGGCAGGAATTCTGAAGTGGTACCTCTCAGCAGAAAACATCACCAAATATATCAACTTTAACTTATTAGCAAAAACTGTGGTCAAGACCCAAGAGAACTGCAAGGCTCTCACCTTCCCTATGGAAAAATGAAGGTAAATGGAATATTTGGCTTGTGAAATTTCAAATAAATTGTTATATCTACTGGAAGATCATATTCTTCATTGTAAACTACAAACCTGACAATTCAGGTCCCTGTGAGGTGCTTTAAGCATCAGAAACAACCCAGGATGAGTTTTATAGACACTTTAGTTTTATTGGCTTTATTCTTGTTTCCTCCCATTTTTCTGAAATGTATGCAATAGACAATTGGTTTTCCTTTTATGCACCATATTTTTGACATAAACTAACACCACATTTCTATTGCACTTGGAGACGTCTCCATTTTCCAAAGTATTTTTTTCTGTAGCGCCACAGAAATACAAAAAAAATAACAATGACATAAAAGGTTTGGTTTAAAATTTATGTCTTAGTAGGAATGAACAGAAATCTGTTTCAGACCTAGTTCTCAATCTGCACACCCTTTCCTTTCTGGGCAGGTGAAATTTCCATACTGAATTTAAAATAAACCCCTAGCTCGATTCTTGGTCATTTATTCAGCTTTTAATTTTGCAACCATCCTTTAAGAACATAATAAGTTACAAAGAAAACAGATGTAAATCATTATGCATTTAAAATAGTTTTTCTGAATAAAAGTTTTAAATGAATAAGAAAAATGTCTAAATAGTAAAATTAATGCATGTTTATATGAGGTTGTTATAAATATTAATCCTAGCACTAGACACAGTGACTATGTTTAATTTAAATATTAACTGAAAGATGTTTCCTGCCCCCAATATATCCTCTTTGCCACAGATCTCCCTTTGCTAATTCCCTGGTCGGACACTACCATTAGCGTCTTTCCTTTATTTTTTATTTTTATTTTTATTTTTTTAAGATTTATTTATTTATTTACTTATCCCCCCCTTGCTGCTTTGTGTTTGCTGTGTCCATTTGCTGTGTGTTTCCTCCATGTCTGCCCATCTGCCCCCTGCTGTGAGGTCCTACTGCATCAGCCCACCATGCCGTGCGGGCCGGCCTGCCCCCACAAGGAGGCCCCGGGAAGCGAACCCAGGGCCTCCCATATGGTAAACGGGAGCTCCATTGATTGAGCCACACCCGCTTCCCGCGTCTTTCCTTTAATAAAGACAACAAAAACGGCCATTGTCTGCAGACCAGTATAAGAGGTAGAGGAAATATTTAAGAAGAAAGGAGAGCTAAAAGCAGAAGAGAGAAGCATTCTTTAGAACTATTTTATAAGCAGTGAGGAGTTGATTCATTAGTCTGACAGAGCGCCTAATCTTGAAGAATGACATAAAGTATTAGTGTGATCCATGATGGGAAAGAGGTAGGATAGAATGATGGGACCCAAGGACCCAAGAAAGATGAACTCCTTGGCTTGGTCACCCTTGGCATCAAGACAGTGGTATGAAGGAGGCAAGCCAGAAAAAAGAGTTTACCACAGATGCCTACCCAAGCTAGTGTAGGACATCTCGGAGACAAAGAGGGAGATCACAGAGATACATTCTACTTAACACCCCAATTTTGCCTACCAACACACAAAAAAATCATAACAGAGGGCTAGTAGAGTAGAGAAAGCATGGGCTAGCCATCAGGAAACCTGGGCTCTAGACTCAGCTGTCTCCAACTCTATTACCTTTCACCATTTGCATTACTTCTCTGGAAGTCATTTTCTCTATTAGTAAAATGAAAAAATAAAGATTAGATATACTCTCAGGTCTCTTTAAAGATTGAGATCCTGGAAATCCATATAATATAGACATTTCTTTTAAAAAATGGTAATGATTGGGTAAATGGCAGCCTAGATTTTTTAACTTTCTATTTTGAAAAAATCTCAAACTTATAGGGCAGGTACAAAAATAATATAGAACCCACACAGAGAGCTTCAACAGACCCTACCTCAGATACGAACCTCTACCAAATTTTATCATTTTGCCGCATTTGTCATATCGTTTATCTATCTATCCATCCATCTATCTATCCATCTGACTATTTCCGAAACATAATAATTCCATGTTTATTTCTTATGGACAAGAATATTCATTTATGTAACCACCTAAATTACAGTTATTAACCTCATGAAATGTAATATTATTATAAAGCTCTTGGTATATATTCCAAATTTTCCATATATCCCAATAATGTCCTTTTCAGCCTTTTCTCCTCCATTATTAGAATGAGTTCAGCATCATGTTTTACATTTAATTGTCAATGTTTCTTAAGTCTCTTTTTCAATTGTGGAAACAAATATACAGCATAAACTTTCCCAACTCAACCATTACCAAGCTACAATTCAATAGGATTAATTACATTCACAATTTTGTTTTATCCTCACCACATTCCATAACCAGAAATTTCCAATCACCTCAAACAGAAACCCTACACCCATTTCAATGGCAGCCTAAGCTAAAAGAAAGCTAAAATAGTGAAACCTCATGTAAAATATAAATGTGGGTGATATTGCATATATGAATGTTTCTACAAAATGTAAATAAAATTATAACAGAGTGAAGGAAACAGAATAGCAGCTATATATGGCACTGGAAGCATAGACAGTTTTACAGGTGATGAGTATTATTTGTGTGTTTGCTTGGTTTTTGTTTATTAGTATTATTATATTATTATTGGAATAATAACAACACTCTAAAAATGATTGAAGTGATGAATGCACAACTATGTGATTATACCAAATAACATTGATTGTACACTTTGGATGGATTTATGCTTTATTAATATGTATCAACAAAATTGATTTATTTAAAAAATGGGCAAAAGACAAAAAAAGAAAGAAAGAACTCACCTGTAAAAACCCCCTACCTGTCAATCTTTCCTCCCAAACCACAAAATCCTCCCTAACACAGGCCAATATAATGCTTCTAGCTCTGTTGTTCAGGGAGGCAAGTGCGAGATTAACTCTCTGGCTTCCTCCAGCTTAATAAAGCTCTTTCCATTGATTGGAAAAAAAAAAAGAAAGTTAAACAACTACGGATTGTGGAATAAGAGGTCAGACAACAGAACTGGAAGTTAAAAAAGCAAAAGGGGGATAATATAGCCTTAAACATCCTGTTTAAGAATGAGCAAATTTGCCTTCAGGTGAGGGGTACAGGATAGGCAGTTTCTGTAAGCTGTCTCCAAATTTTCCAGTACTTCCCGGGTTTTACCCATTCTCCTCTAAAGAATTGTTCAAAAAATACCACAGGCACATTGTCAGCTGCCCATAAACGTGGTGAAAAGCTTCTGTCCTCTGAAAGCTACATCACGCAAATTACAGCTCTAGGGCATAGTGGGAGAACCAACACAGGAGCAAGTATTTGAGTCAGTGAAAAGTGCATCCAACAGGACAATAAGACCCAGATTTGTGTGACCTTGGGCAAATTACTTATTTGAGGGAAGGGAGGATCTTAATTTCTTTGCCCATAAAAATCTATAACCCAAGTCTAAGCAGTGTTATCTTACTACAAAAAGAGAAAATGTCCAATTTTTACCCATCTTTCGCATCAATCTTAAAACCAACTCCTTTCTGAATCCTTCTCCGCTTTCTCCAGCAGGAAGTAATTTATTCCACTACTGGACTCTCTCAAAAATGTATCTGTACCATTCTTACGACTCTTACTACATTTTTTCTTGTATTAAAGTTACTTGTGAATCTAGAATTTTAATATCTAGGATTGGTTCATATTTTCACTTCACAAACTAGAAAAATCTCCCCTACAAAAAGTAATTCCATTCATCGTTTTGAATGAATAAAATAATTAATCCATAAACCCATCAAATAAGGGCTTACACTGTGGTGTTTTCTGCTACGTGGTATGTTCACACTTTTTAATGGATGATGACATCATACTTCTATGAGAGTGTAAAATGATACAAACATTCTGAAAAACAGTCTTGCAATTTCTTGCAATATTAAACAAACACTTAATATGTGATCCAACAACTCTAGTCCTAGATATTTACCCAAAAGAAGTGAAAACGTGTCCATATGATAACCTGTACATAAATGTTTATAGCTACTTTATTCATGAATAAATGAATGAATAAACAAACTATCCTATACCAATACAATGAAATACTACTCAGCAATAAAAAGGAACAAACTACTGATACAACATCTTGGACTGACCCTAGAAATGATATAGAGCAAAAGAAGCCCAGGCTCAAAAAGTACATACTTTATGATTCAATTTATATGAAAGCCTAGGAAAGACAAATCTAATCCATAGTGGCAGAAATCAGATCCTTTGATGCTTTGGTGGAGGGAGAGGAATTGGCCAGAAAAGGGCTAAAGGTAAATTTGGGGGAGGGGGTCATAGAATTGTTCAATATCTTCTTCAGGGAGGTGGTTACATGGATGCACATATAACTTTCTCAAAATTCATCAAACTATACAATTAAAAACGGTACATTTTAATATATGCACATTTTACCTCAATAAAGTTGATTTTTTTAAAAATTTCCTTATACCGCTATACCTTGATTTCTTCCCAATAAAAGTACTACAAAAAGTCCAAAATAGATCTAGAAATAATGAAAAAATCACTTTCAAAAGTAGCAAAGTTGAATTCAATATAAATAAGCAAAGGCTAAATAAACACCTTGAAAATATATTTGGAAGCAAGATCGAAACCACTAGACTGCATAAAACCCAGGTGTGATATACAGCTTCCTGGTGGTGATAACCAACAGAACAATATAAATGAAGAAAGTAATTCTCACGGCTCTACCTGCACCTGAAAGTGAGTCTGTGCCCCAAATTGTATTCTTTACTGCTGAAAACTGGAAGCCTTCTGTAAACCTTTGCAGGTTCTACTATGATCTTTGCCTTTCTTTATAACAGTTAATAAATCCCTTTCTTGAATTCAGAAGACTGCTCGGCTCCATGCTGTTTAGCTGAATGAATTTGATTCTTTTCTTTTGCACTCTCATTAAGCATATGGCCATAATATATCCACCGTCCCAATGACAATCATATATATGATTTCATGAAAAATACTTGTCTCTGCCTGAGATGCTTCATGGCACTTTTTACCTCCTTATTCCTCAAAGTGTAAATGAGGGGATTCAGCCAAGGGGTGACCACTGTGTAGAAGACAGATACCACCTTGTCAGTGGAGGAGTCGGTATCTGGCCGAGTGTAGAGGAGGATACATGGCCCGAAGAGGAAGCAAACCACTATGAAATGAGAAGAGCAGGTGGACAGGGCTTTCCAGCGCCCCTCAGCTGACAGTTTTCGAAGAGAAACCAGGATGACCACGTAGGAGATGACCAAGGCCAGGAAACACAGGAGAGAGATGGTTCCACTGTTGGACACGATCAGCATTCCCGTCAGGTATGTATCTGTGCAGGCCAGCTTGATGACAGGAGGCACATCACAGAAGTAGCTATCAATAATGTTGGGGCCACAGTAAGGTAGGCGAATGGTCAAGAAAGTCTGCACCAGTGAGTGAATAAGACCCCCCAACCAGACAGCAAAAACGAGCTGGACACAGACCCGCATGTTCATCATATTGGGGTAGTGTAATGGCCAGCAGATGGCTATGTAACGATCATAGGCCATAATAGTCAGTAAAAAGAACTCAGCACTTGCAAAAAAAATGTAGGAAGAAGAGCTGCATGATGCAGTTCTCAAAAGAAATGGTCTTTCTCTCTAAAAGCAAGCCCTCCAGCATCTTGGGCACAGTGACGGATGAGTGGCAGATATCAATGAGGGACAGATTGCTCAGGAAGAAATACATGGGGGTATGGAGACGAGGAGTAAAGACTATAGTAACCATGATGAGAATGTTTCCCAAAAGGGTTAGCATGTAAGTGACAGAGAACACCATGAAAAATAGTGTCTCCAGCACCCAGTTGTCAGTGAGTCCCAAGAAGATAAATTCAGTCACTCTGGTTTGATTTAGAGTGTCCATCCAACAAGCTTTCAAAAAAACCTTGGAGAAAAAAAACGAAAGCTAATTTAGCTTTAGTAGTATAGGAAAGGAGCTAATCCAAGTGACTCTGTGTTCCTGTCTGAATTGCTTATTCATTACCAGGGCATATAGAATATAAGTCCAATTTGATAAGAATTGCTACAATATACCAGTTACTGATATGTGGATCCTGATATGGTTCGATGCCAGACACTTCATGTCTGTCATTCTATTTAACCACAGCAACACCATGGCATGAGCATGTCCTGCCTTGCAGATGAGGTAAGTGATTCCTGATGAAAATAAATAAGTTGTCCAAAACCCTTAGCCCTTAATTAGCTGGCTCTTTTCATTTCAGTCCAATCTATTTCTAACATTGAGTTATTATTCCAAAATACAAGCCCCAGCTAAAATCATTGAGTTTTTTACTCTTCCTGTCAAACCAAATGTACATCCAAAGCCCTCAAAAGCCTGCTGCACATTGAGATTTCTAACAGACTATCCTTTTCTTTTGCCTATGTATTCTTCTCCCCAGCCAAGCAAGTCACTATCCTTCAGGGATGCTATCCCCACCTACTTATTTTCCAGCATCTTCATCTTTATATATTCTTTTACCTTGGCTCAGAAAAAACATCTCTTAACAAGGGAAATGTTCACCTCATGGTTGACTATTAAAACACTATACATCCTTTAAGATTGTCTCAAAGATATACCTCATATTTTAAAAAAACTTTCCTGATACAAGGACTTACATCCTACCTCTTTCCTTTTATACTACTTTTATGGCACTTAATGGTAATAGAATGTAAAATGAATTTGTGTATTCTCCCCATTAAATGGAAATTTCCTCAAAAGCAATAACCACTTGCAACAGTTAGCACAAGCCTTGCACATAATATGTATGCAAAAAAATATTTTTATTTGAACTGAACCTAATTTCCTGAGTAACCTGAAGAATTCAATTGCTCCCTCACAGTGAATCTAATAAGTGACATAAAACACATAGTTTTTTTAAATTCTGTAATATTATTTATCCTCTAGGAGATAACATTGTGTCAATACTAAAGTTATATTACCCCTAATTTTTTATACTAATTGGTTGGTAAAAAAAAAAACTGTATAGTATTTGGAAATAATTATCATAAACCAATAAAATATTTATACTCTTGATTCATTATGTTCACTCAGTATTATAAGTATATGGGTGAATGATATTTCATCAATTACACATATGTATAAAAATTTATGTGTCCATTTCACCATTTATGGCCATTCATGATGTTTCTAATTTCTCACTATTAAAAGCGATAGTCCAATCTAACAGCAGTGAGATTATCCTGTTAAAACATAGATCAGATCACAACACCTCACTAAGCAAAGCCTTCCAATGACTCCCCACCTCACACACTGTAAAAGTGAAGTCTTTACAATGGTCTGCAAGGCCCTAAATTGCACAGCTTCCCATGACCTCTCTGACCTTATCTCCTGCCACTCTCCCCTTCATTTACTCAGCTCCAATCACATTGTCTTCCTTGCTATTCCTAAAATACTCAGAACAAATCCCCACTTTAGGATCTTTGCACTAGCTGTATCCTCTGCTTAGAACCTCCTCCCCCAGATCCCATAGCGAACCCGCTCACCTCCTTAAAGTCTTTCCTCAAATACCACTTTCTCAATGAGGCTAATGCGGACCAACCTATAAAGCCTCAAGTCACCCACATCCTCAGCATTCCTGATCAGCTTTCCCTGATCTCCTTTCTATTTTTTAAAACACAGGTTATCTTCAAATGACCTATAAAATTTACTTATTAAATTTATCTATTGTTTAATATTTTATGTCCCCTGCTGCTAGAATGTAAACTCCATAATGACAAGGATCTTTGTCTACTTTGTTCACTGAAGCATCTAAGATATCTAGAAAAGTGCATAGAAGCACATAGTTGTAGTTCAATAAATATTCTTGAATGACTGTGACTTCTCCAATACTTTACCCCTTTAGGGAGAGATTATTAGAAATGCATTCACTGGCTTGTTTTTGATCCCTAGGGCTGCCGTAACAAAGTTCCACAAACTGGGTGGCTTAAAATAACATAAATTTATTGTCTCACTGTTCTAGAGGCTGGGAGCGTGAAATCAAGGTGTCAGAAGGGCCTTGCTCCTCTGAAATCTGTAGGGAAGAATCTGTTTCATGCCAGTCTCCAGGCCTCTGACACTGGCCAGCAATCCGTGGCATCCCTTGGCTTGGGGCTTAACTCAATCTCTGCCTCCGTAGTTACATGGCCATCTTCTCTCTGTGTCTTTGTCTCCTCTCCAATTTTTATAAGGACACCAGTCATATTGGATTAAAGGCCCAACTTACTCTAGTGTGACCCCATTTTAATTTGTCTAATTCCATCTCTAATGATCCTATTTCTAAATAAACTCACATTCTGAAGCACTGAAGAGTAGGACATCAACATATCCTTTAGGAGAAAAATTGAACCCAGAATATAGTTCAAAGGTGTAATTCAAAATACGATATTGCTAAGTTGCTTTTTGAAATGTTTTCAGGGTTAACCGATTCACTCATTATCACTCAGCAATTGGTTGAAATGGTTGAATTTTTCCGAGCCCACACTCTCAACCACTGAGCCTTGCTGCTTAAAAACATTGAACCACAAAACAAAGTAGCCTTTAAGGTGCAAATATATGTCCCTTGAAGGAAGGGAAATATCTCCTTCATCTTTCTAGTCATATAGCAAAGTCCCAGCACAGAATAGGAACTCACTAAATCTTGCCAAATTAATTAAAAAAATATTTTAAACTAACATTGCAAAGAAGGAGCAACATTTTGGGGACAATGGATGAGTGTAACAATGTAATTCTCCAAATTATTCAGGAAGTCAATAGAGATATTAATTATAAATGGGCAATTGAACTAAAAGTACATTGATACTACGTGTATTGTTGTGGGGTAGGCATGCATATTCTTAAGGAAAGACTGAAGGTCAGTGAAATTCTGTCCCTTCTATCCTTTGCCTGCCCTTTTACATTTCTTGCAAGAGCTCTGGTATTCCCACAGCTGCTCCCCAATAAAGACAGTGGTAATTTCCCCCTTTTTCAAATCACTCCTCTGAGGAGTAGAGCAACTTGCCAAAAATCACACATGGTGGTCAGCAGAGTCTCCTTTACCTCCTGACTCCCCAGTTTCAGCATAGACTTCTCAGCTTTGAGCTGATACCCTCAATCACTGTCTTCCTCTCCTTCCTTTCTTTTTGTTTATACCTCATCTCTACATTAGTCCTGCAGCTTCAACCTTTGGCATGGGAGCTGCTCCCATGCCTCAGCTGCAGCTCTCCATATCTTCTCCAGAACAGCCCAAATCTTATCTATATGCTGACTTTCAGAGCACAGAAAGGACGGGCTTGCTCTGGTAGTAGTGAGGACCCCCTCATTTGGTCTAAGAGACAAATAAGCAAAGACTAGGTGACCATATGCCATGAGAAAAAATTTATTCCTTTTTTAGAAGGTTGGTACATATTCAACATGAATTTAATAAACATTTCCAGATGCTGTGCTCGGACTGCAAATAGAAATAAAAATAGAAATACAAATACAAATACAAATACAAATACAAATACAAATACAGAGAGGCTATGATCTTGATCTCCTCCACCCCCACAAAAGCACAATCATATGGCATTTTCAATAAATAGGAAAAAGAGACAATAGAAAAAAATCTAAAAAACTACAAGTCATAATCCCAAGTATCTTGAGGAATCCTGGAAAGTGTTTGTGTCTGCATGGGTGTGAGTGTGGGACAGAGTGTGATTGTGTGTACAGGTGCCTTCATAGAAAGAAAACAATGAAACCACACGTGGAGTCCTGAGACAGAAGACAGATTATACTGATTCTCATAAGTCAAAAGGTCTTCTATTAATCCCCTAAACACACACTTATGTGGCATTATCAGAAAAGTGGTTACGATAGGGTCTTGCTCAGTACCATGCACATATATGCAAATAGGTGCAAACCCATTAAAAGCTTGGCAAAAAAGCAGGTGAAGAACTGGTAAAACTTACCAATTTGCTCTAATTATTCAGGGATGATTTAGTTATATGCTATAATATTCTTTCATTCATTCTTTCCAGAATTCTTTCTATAAATAAAACAGAGAAAACAAAAATATTAATGACACAAAAAATTTAAAAACACCCTGATTGGATATTAGTGCCTGATTTTGTTTAAATAGCTTCACCTTTTTAAAATTTGTTTTTTTAAATCTATTCTTTCTCTGCAAATTTTGCACGTGTTCTTTTCCAAAATGTTTGTCTTCTCTTTGTCAAGTAATGTAGTTCGAAGCCTATTTTCCATTTCCACTTTAAGCAGTAACCATTATGGGTAGCATTAGAACTACATTATAAAAAGTCCCAGAAGTTTGTGCTCCCTGGTGTGACACAGTTGGACTCAGTTGTGGTTTCCCTGAACATGTCTCTTTTGCCCCTTCTATTTGAACCTATAGTTGGTGCTGGAGTTGATGGGTGTACATCCAGGAGACTTGAATCTTTGGGCTGTTCATATGCCAGCTGGGCCCTGAGCTTCAGCAGGGTAGTAGCACCTACTCTCCAGTTCATTGGACTCACCCAGGACAACCAACAAGGAGATGGTGATGGATGGCGACCGTCCCAAGGAACAGAGAGAGTCTGCAACTGAAGGTAAGATGGTCCCTTCTATCTGCCCTATGGGATCAAAGTCACCTCTCAATTGGAGGTGGAGTGAGCATCACCAGCCCAGAGTCCTCAGGATTAGGGAATATATTGTGGACTGGAGTGGACTTACTGGTATTCTACTATAGACTTGTGATTCTAGCAATGGAGGAACTTATGTCATTGATGTGGGGGCAGTGGCCACTGGAGGTTCTAGGGGGAGGGAGGCGGAAAAACAAGTGTAGTGTGGGGGCATTTTTGGGACTTGGGAGTTGTCCTGAGTGGTGTTGCAGTGACAGATACAGGCCATTATATATCTTGCCATAACCTGCAAAATTGGGCGAGACAGAGTGTAAACTACAATGTAAACTATAATCCACACTTAGTGGCAATGCTCCAAAATGTGTTCATCAATTGTAACAAATGTACCACACTAATGAAGGATGTTGTTAATGTGCAAAAATGTGGGAGGGCTAGGGAGCAGGACATATGGGAATCCCCTATATTTTTTATGTAACATTTAGGTAATCTAAGTATCTTTTTAAAAAAATAAAAAATACATTTTTTAAAAAGTCCCAGAACCTATTACTCAGAGGCCATTTATTCATTCAACATGTATTAGAGAAGGAAAGTAATTTTTTAGGTAAATATAAATAAATAGCATATTTGGGTACTTATGACCTGATTCTAATTTTAAGCTTTAAAATTTTTATTAAGAAAATATTTTAAAAATTTTAAGAACTCTTTTTAAGTCAGAACCAGTTGTTCTTGGGTTCTATTGCTGTCCAGCTAAGCTAATAAACATTACCAAGCAAAGACCTATTTTGTGAGTTAATAGATATAAAAAGTTGGATTGTGTTTCTTTATTACTTCATTAACCAAATCATACATGGCATGTCTGGGCCCATTAGAGGAAACTACATTCATTGTGTGGAAAGACCTTCCTTACAATGGTCTTTAAGATGGGAATATGGTGAAGTTTAAGAATATAGGAAGACCACAATTTATTCATCCCATTCAAGACCTAAACTTTCCTTGAAGATCCAATTCTCTCCTCTTTACCTGAACATCCACCTTAAATAGGTACCAATAATCATTAAAACGTTATAAGGGTGAATAGGGAAAAGCATAAGAAAGCACTGTGTCATCAATTCAAGTCAATCAAGCCACAGTTGTATTAAACTCTGGCTCTCTTCTAAAAGTCAAAGCAATGCTCTTCCATTTACATTCAGTAGCATTGTTACAGAACAAGAACGATTCATCTTCTTTAAAATAAATTTCCCAACTGACATCAGACACTTACCCCTACTCCTGTAACTCCTCAAAGGATTCAGTTCTCCTCTTATGCCCTGTTACAGAAGCCTAGTATGTAAAATCATTGAGCACAAATCTCTGCACAGGATGAATTTCAGGCTTGATAGCTTTAGGATTTTTATATATGTGACATAGGACTTTGAAGAGATCATTACATGGCTATAATTCAACTTGCCATCAATGATTACTCAAGAGTATTATTAAAAGTTTTCCATTTCAAAAGCATTTCCTGTTATTAGTCTCACTCATTTAGCCATTGAATAAGTAGACAATAAGACCAGCAGCCTCCAAATATGGAAGAGTTCCAAACCTTTGGCAATTAGCCTGATATCAGTTTGTGTGCCCAATATATTAACCACTGCAATAACTACCAGGCGTTCCAGTCCATTGACAAGTAAAACCTCACCTTGAAGACTTAATAAATTGGTCTAGTGCCTCTTCTACAAGTGCCCAAGGTGCCAACATGCAGTATAGAATTAACCTTGTTTCCAGAAATATCTGATTCAAAACTTCATTTGTCTTTTCTACTGCTTGAGTAAGTTCAAAGAAAAATATAATCTCTGCACTGTACAAATTGTCTTGGTGAGGTAATCCCTATAAATAAGGCAAAATATATTAAGATTTTTAATGTATTTTTATTGAAGTATATCATTCATACAGGAACATGCATAAACAATAAGTGTATAGTAAATTTTGTGAACTTACAAAATAAACATACATAACAACATACAGGGGTCTCTTACATCACCCCTCCACCAACACTTTGCATTGTTGTGAAATGTTTGTTACAAACTATGCAAGAGCATCATCAAAATATTACTACTCACTATAGTCCCTATCTTACAATTGGTGCATTTTCCCCCCAATCCACCCTATTTTTTTAAAATATATTTTATTACAGAGGTTGTGAACTTGCAAAACAATCATACACATGTGTAGAATTCCCATACAACACCCCTTCACCAACTCACCACACCGTGCTGGAACATTTGTTAGAGATTATAAGATAATATCATCAGAATATTACCACCAACCATGATTCATAGCATACATTTGAACACTTTTTCCATACACCTCCGTTATCAACACAGTACATCTTTGGCATTGATGCAAGAATATTATAGCTTTGCTGTTAACCACTGTCTATAGGCATACCAATTGTAGTTTTCCCATGCTTCTCCACATTCCTACCACCCTGCAATAGTGATGTACATCTAGTCTAGCTCACAGAAGGACACTCTTGCATTTGTACCCTCAACCACAATTCTCATCCACCTCTGGGTTCACTATGTTATTCAGTCCCTAGATTATTCTTTAGTTTTCTTTCAATTGACATTCAGTTCCTCAGACTACCCTTTTCAGCCACAATCCTGTTTATAAACCAGTTGCTACTCACTATAACATGTTACCATCAACTCTATCCATTTCCACACTTTTACAGTCAAGTTAATTAAAGCTTCTACATACATTACACATCAATAGTTCTTCTCAAACCTCCTCTTATCTCCTAATAACCTATACTCTAAGTTTTAACTCCATGTGTTTATTCCTCATATTTAGTTTATATTAATGAGACCATGCAATATGTGTCCCTTTGTGTCTGGCTTACTTTGCTTATTATAATGTCTTCAAGATTCATCCTTGTTATCACATGTGTCCCAATTTCAATTCTTCTTACTAAAGCATAATATTCCTTCGTACATATATACCACATTTTTGCTTATCCATTTATTGGTAGATGGACATTTGGGTTGTTTCCATCTTTTGGCAATTGTGAATAACATCGCTATGAACATCGGTGTGCAGATGTCTGTTGGTGTCATAGATTTTAGTTCTTCTGGATATATTCCTAGTAGAGGAATTGCCAATTCATATGGCAGTTCTATATTTAGCTTCCTGAGGAACTGCCAAACTGTCTTCCACAGAGTCTGCACCATTTTACACTCCCACAGACAGTGAAGGAGTGTTCCTATTCTCCACATCCTCTCTAGCACTTATTGTCTGTTTTTTTAATAAGGGCCATTCTATGCAGTGTTAGATGATCTCTCATTGTTGCTTTAATTTGCATTTCCCTAATAGCTAGTGATATGGAAAATTTTTTCGTGTTCTTTTTGGCCATTTGTAATTCCTCTTTGGAGAAATGTCTATTTAAATCTTTTGCACATTTTAAAAATTGGATTGCTTGCTCTTTTACTGTTGAGTTGTATGATCTCTTTATATAGAATGGAAATCAAACCCTTATTGGATATGAGGTTTCCAAATATTTTCTCCCATTGAGTGGGCTGTCTTTTCACCTTCTTGATGAAGTCCTTTGAATCACAGAAGTGTTTAAGTTTGGGCAGGTTCCATTTATCCATATTTTCTTTGGTTATTTGTACTTTGGGTGTAAGGTTTAAGAATCCACCACCTACCACCTGGTCTTGAAGATGTTTCCCTACATTTTCTTGTAGCAGCTTTATTGTACTTGCTTTTATCTTTAGGTCTTTGATCCATTTTGAGTCAAAATTTTTATAAGGTGTGAGATAGGGTCTTCTTTCTTTCTTTGGCTATGGATATCCAGTTCTCCCAGCACTATTTGTTGAATAAACTGTTCTTTCTCAGCTGGGTGGGTTTGACACATTGTCAAAAATCACTTGGCCATAGATGTGAAGGTCTGTTTCTGAACCATCAATTCTGTTCCATTGGTACATGTGTCTATCTTTATGCCAGTACCATGCTGTTTTTACCACTGTAGCTAGGTAACATGATTTAAAGTCTGGAAGTGAGAGACCTCCAACTTCACTTTTCCTTATTAAGATGTTTCTGGCTATTCGGGACCTCTTACCCTTCCAGATAAATTTGATAATTGTGTTTTCCATTTGTTTAAAAAATGCTAGTGGAATTTTTATTGGGATTGCATTGAATCTGTATATCAATTTGGGTAGAATTGATATCTTAATGATATTTAGTCTTCCAATCCATGAGCATGGAATGTTCTTCCAATTATTTAGGTCTATTTGGATTTCTTTTAGCAGTGCTTTATAGTTTTCTAAATACAAATGCTTTACATCCTTTGTTAAGTGTATTCCTAAATATTTGATTCTTTTAGATGCTATTGTAAATGGAATTTTTCCTGACTTCCTCCTCAGACTGTGCATTACTAGTGTATAGAAACACCACTGATTTTTGTGTATTAATGTTGTATCCTGACACTCTACTGAAATCATTTATTAGCTCTAGCAGCTTTGTTGTAGATTTTTCAGGACTTTCTAGATATACAAGCATATCATCTATGAATAGTTAAAGTTTTAATTCTCCCTTTCTAATTTGGATGCCTTTGAATTCTTTTTCTTGCCTGATTTCTCTAGCTAGAGCCTCTAGCACTATATTGAACAACAGTGGTGGCAATGGGCATCCTTGTCTTGTCCCTGATCTCAACAAAAAAGCTTTCAGTCTCTCACTATTGAGTACAATGTTAGCTGTGGGTTTTTCATATATGGTCTTTATCAGGTTGGGAACCTTCAAATGCCTATTTTTTTTGTAGTATTTTTATCAAGAATTGATGCTGTATTTTGTCAAATGCCTTTTCTGCATCCATTGATAAGATCATGTGATTTTTCTTCTTTGATTTATTAATGTGTTGTATTATGCTGCTTCATTTTCTTGTGTTAAACCAGCCTTGCATGCCTGGGATAAAATCCACCTGATCATGGTGAATAATTCTTTTAATGTGTTGTTGGATTCAATTAGCAAGTATTTTATTGAGGATTTTTGCATCTGTATTCATTAGAGAAATGGGTCTATAATTTTCTTTTTTTTTTGCAATATCTTTATGTGGCTTTGGTATTAGGGTGATATTGGCTTTGTAGAATGAGTTTGGTAGTGTTCCTTCTTGTTCAAATTTTTAGAAGAGCTTGAGTAAGATTGGTATTAAATCCTCTTGGAATGCTTGTTAGAACTTACCTGGGAAACTGTCTGGTCCTGGGCTTTTCAATTTCAGGAGCTGTTTAATGACTGCTTCAATCTCTTTACTTGTGGTTGGTTTGTTGAGGTCTTCTATTTCTTCTAGGGTCAGCGTAGGTTGTTTGTACGTTCCTAGGAATTTTTCCATTTCATCTACGTTGTCAAGTTTTTTGGCATAAAGTTGTTCATAGTATCCTCTTATGATCTACGATCTCTCATTTCTGTGGGGTCAGTAGTAATGTTCCCATTTTCATTTTTTATTTCATTTATTTGCATCTTCTCTCTTTTTCTCTCAGTCAGTCTAGCTAAGGGTTTGTTGATTTTGTTAATCTTCTCAAAGAGCCATCTTTTAGTTTTGTTAATTCTGTCTTCGTTTTTTTGTTCTCAGTTTCATTTATTTCTGCTCTGATTTTTGTTATTTCACTCCTTCTACTTGCTTTGGGATTAGTATGCTGTTCTTTTTTTAGTTCCTCCAGCTGTGTAATTAGGTCATTATTTTAGCTTTCTTCTTTTTTAATGTAAGCATTGAAGGTTATAAATTTTCCTCTCAACATTGCCTTCACTGCATCCCATAGGTTCTGATATGTTGCATTCTCATTGTCATTCATCTCGAGATATTTAGTGATTTCTCTTGAAATTTCTTCTTTGACCCACTGATTATTTAAGAGTGTATTGTTTAATCTCCATATATATGTGAATTTTCCCTTTTTCTGCCACTTGTTGATTTCCAATTTCATTCCATTATGATCAGAGAAAGTGCTTTGTATAATTTCTATTTTGTTGAATTTATTGAGCTCTGGTTTGGGACCCAACATATGGTCTATCCTGGAGAAAGATCCATGAGCACTTGAAAAGAATATATATTCTGTTGTTTGGGGGTGCAGTGTTCTGTATATGTCTATTAGGTTTAGTCCATTTATCATATTATTCAAGCTTTCTGTTTCTTTATTAATCCTCTGCCCAGATGTTCTATCCAACGCTTAGAGTGGTGTATTGAAGTCTCCAACTATTATTGTAGAGATGGTTGTTTCTCCCTTCAGTTTTGCCAGTGTTTGCCTCATATATCTTGGGGCATCTTGGTTAGGTGCATATATATTTATAATTGTTATTTCTTCCTGGTGAATCATTCATTTTATTAATATGCAATGTCCTTTCTTCTCTCTAATAACAGTTTGCTTTTAAAGTTTATATTATCTGTTATAAGTATAGCTACCCCAGCTTATTTTTGGTTACTGCATGTGTGGAATATCTTTTTCCAACCTTTCATTTTCAATCTATTGGTCTCCTTGGGTCTAAGGTGAGTCTCTTGCAAACAGCTTATAGATGGCTTATATTTTCTTATCCATTCCGCCAGTCTGTGTTTTTTGATTGGGGAGTTTAATCCATTAACATTCAATGTTAATACTGTAAAGGCATTTCTTACTTCATCCATTTTGATCTTTGTATTTTATCTGTCATTTTTGACACTTTTAGTTACTGTTACTGATTCAGTCATCATTTCTAGACTCTCTTCCAAGCCTCTCTCTCCTGTCTTTTCTTTTCAGGCTGTAACACTCCCTTTAGTATTTTCTGCAAAGCTGGTCTTTTTGTTATAAACTCTCACAGTTTCTGTTTATCTGTGAATATTCTAAACTCACCCTGGTTTTTAAAAAGATAATCTTGCTGGATATAAAATTCTTGGCTGGCAGTTTTTATCTTGCAGCATCTTAAATATATACCACTGCCTTCTTGTCTCCATGGTTTCTGATGAGAAATTGGCACTTAATCTTAGTGGGTATCTCTTATATGTTATGCATTGCTTTCCCCTTGCTGCTCTCAGAATTCTCTCTGTCTTTGGTATTTTGCATTCTGATTAGTATATGTCTCAGAATTGGTCTATTGAGATTTATTCAGATGGGAGTACTTTGTGCTTCTTGGACATGGATATCTATGTCCTTGAATAGGGTTGGGAAATTTTCTACCATTATTTCTTCAAATATTCCTTCTGCCCCTTTTCCCTTCTCTTCTCCTTCTGGGACACCCTTGACACCTATGTTTGCACACCTCTTGCTGTCCTTTAGTTCCCTGAGACCTTGTTCAATTTTTTCAATCTTTTCTTCATCTGTTCTTTTGTATGTTTGCTTTCAGACGACATGTCTTCGAGCTCACTAAACCTTTTTTCTGCTTCCTCAAATCTGCTGTTATATGTCCTCGGTGTATTTTTAATTTCATTTACTGAAACTTTCATTCCCATAAGGTCTGCTATTTTTCTATGTATGCTTTCAAATTCTTCTTTGTGCTCATCCAATATCTTCTTAATATCCTTAATCTCTTTAGCCATATCATTGAATTTATTAAGGAGATTTGTTTGAACATCTAAGATTAGTTGTCTCAACTCCTTTATGTCATCTGCAGGCTTATCTTCTTCCTTTAAGTGGACCGTATCTTCCTGTCTCTTGGTATGGCTTGTAATTTTTTGTTGGTGTTTTTGCATCTGGCTTGCTAGATGTATTTATTCTGGGTGCAGTTTCTCCCTTTAGTTTAGGACTTTCTTGTCTTTTCTCCCTTGCTGGTTGTGTAATAGGAGCCAAGGATGTAGTTGTAAGCTATGGAGGCTGAAGCAGCCCACATTGCCCCAGGAATTGATTAAGCTTCTCCCAACTTTCTCCTCTGTCAGGGGTAGGGACAGAGCTGCAGCCATGTATAATAATCCAAGCTGGGCAGGACAAGACTGTCTGTAGTTGCTCGTAAAGACTAATTAAAGCTTTATACACCTTCCTCCCCTACCTTGGGCAGGGATGGAGCTATAGTTGTGGGCAGTAATCTATGTTGTGTGGGTCCAAAATGACCACAGTTACCCAGGTAAACTGACGTAGCTCCAGACCCCCTACCTGCCAAGGATGGGAATTGACCCTCTGGAGTGCCCAACAATCTAATCTGTGTGGGCCAAATATACCTGCAGTTGCCCTGAGAAGCTGAGGGAGTTCTGCCCTTCTGCCTTATAGAGGTGGAAACTGAACCCTCAACACCCAACAGTTCAGTCCCTGTAGGCTGAAAGTAGCCACCATTGCCCAGAGTGGATGAGGAAGCACCAACCCCCTCCTATCCTACTGGGTGATCGGGGTGGTTCTACAGGCACCTTTAGGCCGAGAATACCTACCGCTGCCCAGAGAGGCTGTTCTCCAGCCTCCTCCCATCCTATGTAGGCTTGGGGGTGGATCCCTAGGCATCCAACAGTCTAGTCCCTGCAGGCTGAAAGTCTGCCGTTGCCCAGAAAGGCTGTGGAAACACTAGACCCTTTCTTTCCTATTGGGGGGTGAGGGTGGATCCACAAGTACCCACCATTCCAGGCTGTGTGGGCCAAAAGCAGCTGCAGTCACCCAGAGAGGTGGGGCAAACACAGTCTGTCTCTTGTCCTATTGGGGATGGGGGTGGAGCCACAGGTGCCCAATGGTCAGGTTTGTACAGGCGGAAATCACCTGCAGTTGCCCTGAGAGACTGAGGGAACACCAGCCCCCTCCTATCCTATGGGGGGACAGAGGTGGAGATCTACTCAAAGTCACTCAACAAATCAGTTCGTGTGGGCTGAAAACTCCTGCCATTGTACAGAGAGGCCGAGGACACCGAGCACCTCTCCTATCCTATTGGGGTGTGGGCAGGCAGCCACAGCTGTCTGGCTATTCAGTCTGTGCCAGCAGAGAGCACTTGCAGTTGCCGAGAGCCTGGTGCAAGTCCCGCCAGCTTCTTCTCTGCTGGAGGTGGGGCTGGAGCCTAGGCTAGGGCTATAGTCCAATCTTGGCAGGAAGAAGCCAGTCCCCAACTTTACTGGCTTTTCAGTCAGCCAGGCTTCCCCTCATGCTGGGGGTGGAGTCAATATGGTGGCTACTGGACTCTTTCCAACTTGGACAGGCTCAAACCCTAGCTGTTTCTAGGATTATACTTTAGCCAGCCAAGTCCACTAATCAGGAGCTGAGGTCGGTGGACAACTGTCTCTTCCTCCACCATTTATGGGTAATGGAGCTTCTAACTCCAGCCACGGAACAGCTCCTGAGGCAGCTGGTGCCACTGCAGTAAGATGGGCACCCACCTCTGCAGCTGGCTTGCAGTTTCTCAGAGAGGTTGTGCAGGTTCCCCCAGCTTCCTCCCTGCCAGGGGTGGGGCTGGGGTTTAGGCTAGACCTGCAGTCCCATCTGGGTGGAAAAAAGCTGGTCCTTACCAACACTGTGATTTTCAATCAGCCCCACTTCCCCTCAGGCCAAGGGCGGAATCAAAATGGCGGCTACCGACCTTCTTCTGACGTGGACAACTCAAAGTTTAGTTGTTACTAGGATTATGTTTTAGCTTGCCAAATTCACCAATCAGTAGCTGAAATCAGTGACACACAGTGTCTTCCTATTCCATTTTTTGGGAAATGGAGCTTCCAAACCCAGCCATGGAATAGCTCCTGAGGTGGCTTGCACCAAGTGCACTGATGTCGACGGCATGGAGGGCTGTACTCATGAATCCTCTCTGCAGATGGACAGTCTCCTCCTTCCATGCTTTCAAGGATATTGCAGGATACTCTTCCGGTCTCCTGGGGCCCCCAAAACAGGTCCTCTAGGTAGGTCTGGGTGATTACCAACTGCCCTACAGTACTAGCCAACTACAGGAACTCCTCACTCTGCCGCCTTCTTGACTTCGCCCCTCAAGATGTTTTAAACCAAGTAGCTTTTTAAAAAGGCTAGTGCTGGCTACTTCCTAAGTCTTCTCTACCACACTCTTAAATTATCAAGACTATCCCCATACTGTTCTATGATGATCAGGCCTAGAACACAGTGTCAAGACAAATTATTAGAGAATTCACCATGTATCACAGGCCCAAACCCACTTTACTGTAGACCCATTTGCAGAAGCAACAACATCCTCACCAAGCAATTCAGAAGTAAAATCACCAAATCTCCTTGCTCTCTGGAGAATATTGGTCCCACATTCTGTGCTACTTATCCCAACCTCCTCACAGAAAAGTTATGACAAGCAGTGGAAAAGCACTCAAGAGCCACTGGAGAAATTCCAAGCATGCACATCAATGTTGAAAGACACAAACTTGTTAGAAACGGATGAACAGAGAAGGAGCAAAGAAAAATGAGAGACAACACTTGCCTACTCTACCCATCCCCTCAAGATGTGGACTTGGAAAAAATGAGAAAGGAAATGGAGATCTTGAATTGATACAGTGAAAGTATGATAAAATAGAAAGTAAAGGTACTCAGACTGTATTTCATTGGAATCATTTACAGAGGCAGGCGCTACATTTTGGCTTCTGTAGCCTCTGGGATTTTTCATTTACTCATTGAACAGCATTTATTGGCACCTTATTTGTGCCAGGCAATATGCTGAACACAGAATGTCCATTAATCAGTATGAGCTAGATTACTTGAAGAAGAGGAGAATGGAGCAAAAAAAGATGTCAATAAGAAGAAGAGGAGACACATGAGGCATCAGGAAAGACAGGGAAATGGAAATGAACATAATATATGCAGTAAATAGTACCACAGTCAGGTCAAATAACAGTATGTCAGGACAATTTGGAACATAGTGGAAAATAAGGATAAAACAGATACAGAGGATTTTGAAAACCAGTCAGAAGGATTTAATTGATGCTAGCCAATTGGCACTCAATGCAATTTCTTGAGCAGAAAAAGAGTATGATGAAAGTAGGGCTTTGAAATATTTTTCTAATATAATAGAATATTGTCAGGCAGAAAAAGCCTGGAAATAAGGAGATTGGGACAGTAATAATCATTTGGTTCTCAAAAAAATGATATTGGAGGAATTTGGAGAAGATGGCATAGAAGGGAATGCCAGGACTGAGTCCTTCTACCAGAACAACTATGAAACAGGCAAGAGTTGTCTGGGAAAAAAACATGTTGAAGCTCCAGAGGCCAGAAGAACATAACAGAGCATCCAGGGAAGAGAAAGGAAACCGCAGACTGACAAATTACGGTAAAGTACAGTAAATTGCTCTCTCTGCATGGAAGCTACCAGTGACCATTCCCCACTTTTGATGCAGGCTGCCATGGGGCCCAGCCCCTGGTTATATCACTGGTAACAGAGAGGGACATAATAATCCTCTTCCTAAAACGAGAGGTGGGCACAGCTGATCACTGATCGCAACTGTTGATTAGCAATTTCAGATTGCTGGTGTCCTGTCTCTGAAGGTGTCTGTTGTTTCAACCTGCCCTGGACCAAGGGAGCAGCAGCCACTGCTTCAGCCTATCCCAGACAAAGTCCTTGGCCAATGAGACTTAAAGACACTACACTTTCTCAGAGCTGCAGGGAACAGTTAGTTGAAGGGCTGCATTTGCTGGGCAGGCCAAGAAAGCTCGGGTTTTGGAGCTATGGAAGAATCTCTTGGTGCCCTTCCTGAACCTCTCCACAGGATACTGTGTTGCCAGTCTTGCCCCTTTCATGGGTCCCAGACCCTGCTTCTAAGTGGTGTTGGGGAAAAAATTTAGTGAGTATTGTTCAAACCTAAAACTACCGTGGTTGAGGACCACAATCACTGAAATGAAAGATTTCCATGAGGGTTTCAAGAGCAGATTGGAACTGGCAGAAAAAAGAATTAGTGAGATTCAAGGCAAGTGAAAATAGCCTAAGACACCTCTGGGACACCATCAGGCATATCAATATGTGCATTATGGGAGTCCCAGAAGGAGAAGAAAGAGAAAAAAGGGTAGAAGGAATATTGAAATAAATAATGACAAGGAAGTTCACAAATTTAGCAAAAGATGTGAATATGCATGTCCAAGAAGCCCAAAGAACACCAAACAGTATAAACATGAGGAAAATTACAGCCTATCATACATTGATCACACTAGCCAATGCATTTGAAAAAGAGAGAGTTCTGAAAGCTGCAAAGAAAAGCAGTATTTTATGTACAAGGGAGACACAATTAGACTGAGTGCCTATTTCTCATCACAAACTATGGAGGCAAAAAGTCAGTGGCATGAAGTACTTAAACTGTTGAAGGAAATCAGCTGCCAGTCAAGAATTTTATATCCAGTGAGACTTTCCTTCAACATGAGGGAGATATTAAGATATTCACAGATAAACAAAAGTTGAGGGAGGTCATCATCACTAGACCAACCCTACAAGCAATGTTAAAGGGATTTTTTCAGACTGAAAGGAAAGAATGCTAGACAGTGGTTCAAAGCAGAATAAAGAAATAAAGACCTGAGGTAAAGGTAACAATTTGGATAACTATAAAAACCAGTTGTATTGTATTGTATTGTTTGGTATGTAAACACAATCACCAATCATCCTGGTTTTCAGCTTGGAGACACTTTCCAAACAACAGATAGGAAGGGGGAAGAAGGAATCCCTGCAGAGCACTAAGTTGAGAATGCACAATTAAGCAGGGAGACAAAAGTTGGAGTTTGGGAAGGCTGTGGTGGCTGGAATGTTCAGTACCAGAGAAAAGGGAGCTGTGCAAAACAAAAGCTCCAGATACCTGCTCTGGGCTCTATTAGATCTGTTGTTGAATACTACTCTGTGTATGTGAAATGTAAAATTCCATGAGGCCAGACAAAGGACTATTAAGTAGCTGTAAGCTGAACAATTCCCAGAGCTTACATAGGTCTGAGGGATTTCTAAACTCTGAAAGCCAGTGTGGAGAGACCTCACTGAACACCTGGGGCATTCAACAGAGACATTAGTCATGCCATAGTAGTAGTACCAGATTAACCAACTAAAGTATCCTCCAGACTTACTTTAATAAATCTTAAATATAAGTCTCAAAAGGATCACATTACTTAACTGCCTGGCAAGATAAATTCTAACACAATTTAAAGAAAAGCAACCATGTTTGACACTCAACAATATAATATTTACAATGAAAAGCATGCACAGTTAGATATGCAAAGAAGCAGGGAAATGTGAGTCAAATACAACAGGAAAATCAGTCAATAGGAACAGATCTGAAATGGCAGACATTATGAAATGAACAGAAAAAAACTTTAAAACAGCTATTCTACAGCTAAAGTATAGAATCATTACAAATGTCTCTCAATAGAAGAATGGATAAAATTGCCTGTCCATTTGATATCAACTCCAGTCCAACCTATGCTCAAGAACTAAAAGTAGAAAAAGATTTAAAATGAAGATCCATATTTTAAAAATTTTAAGGTAATATTCATATGGTTCAAAACTGCAAAAGTATGAAAGCATATAGTCTCTCTCCCAACCTTGCTTTCCAGGAACCTAATTTCCATCCTCTGTATTGGTACATAAAGATATCCTCATGAATTTTATGACTATGGAGTGTTCTTTTATATGGTTGTTCCTAAATTTATTTAATCAATGCCTATTGAAGGTTATTTGGGTTATTTTAAACACTTTGCCAACACAAATATTCCACAATAAAAATCTAGCACAAACAGGTTCCTATATGTGTGCATATAGCTAAAGGATAAATTCTTAGAAATTGGATTGCTGGATCCAAGGTTTTAGAAATTACATTTGCAACTTTGATAGATAGTGCCAAATTGTGCTCAAAAAACAAAGGAAAAATTTATATTCACACCAGAATTATAAGAGAATGACTGCTTTTCCACATCCTGAACTGTATATGATTCAACTTTTAGATATTTAAAAGCTGATAAAAGAACACTGGTATTGCAGTGTAATTTTTCATTCCTCTCAGTATGAGTGAGGTGAGAATATTTTACCTCATAGGAATTTCCTGTAGATGAGAAACAGTTAATATGCCTAAAGTGTTAAGAACACGGCCTGGAACATAATAAACACCATATAAGTGTTTGCTTTCATTTCATCATCTTCATCATCATTGTCATCATCATCATTATTGTTTGTTAATAACACTTACCTGTTTTTTTATTAGGTTGTTGATATCTTTCATTGTTTTTACAGGAATTATTTAAGTGTAGTAAGGATTACAATATACTCTAGTTTGTGTGAGAAAGTCCCAATATGCCTAATGTCCAGGATAACAATTAATAGTGCTCTTTTGGACTTTCAAATGGGTAAGAGAGTGATATGGCCCTTCTATATATATAAAATGGAAATTGAAACTTTGTCTTGTTGTTTAAATTAAAAATATTTACTCCAGTTTGCCATTTGTCTTTGTTAATGGCTTTTGCCATAAAGAAATTCTTTTATTTATATATAGTTAAATTTACCGGTCTTTCTTTGCATAGCTTCTGAATCATGTGTCATTGTTTTAAAAAAGCCTTACCCTTTCAAGATTACAAAATAATTCTCCCATATTTTCTTCTAGTACTTTAAGGGTTTCATTTCTTACATTCTTTTATTCATTTTGGATTTTTTCTTAAAACAGCCTTGCTGAAATGTAATTCACATACCATAAAATGCATCCTTTTATTGTGTACAATTCAGCAGCTTTTAGTATGTTCAGAGTTCTGCAACCATCACCATTATCTAACTTAAGAACATTTCATTGCTCTGAAAAGAAACCCTATATCAATTAGCAGGTACATTCCATTTTCCCCTTCTGCCAGATCCAGGCAATCTACTTTCTGTTTCTATGGATTTGTCTATTTTGGACATTTCAAATAAACAAAATAATATAGTAGGTGACCTCTGTCACTGGTCTTCCATTTAGCATAATGTTTTCACTTTTCAATCAGATTGTAGCATAGATCAGTCTTCATTTCTTTTTGTTTCCAAATAATATTCCATGACACGGTATACTACATTTCATCCATTCATAAGTTCTTGTACATTTGGGCTTTTTCTACTATTTGGCTATTATCGATAATACTGCTATGAACATTGGTTTATAGGTTTTCCTTTGTACACAAGATTTTGATACTCTTTGGTATACATATAGGAGTGGAATTGCTGGATTTTACAGTAACTCTATGTTTAACTCTTTGAATAACTGCCAAATAGTTTTTCAAAGTGGCTGTTCCAACATGTAAGAGAATTCCAACTTTTCCATACCCCCTCCAACACTTGTTATTGTTGGTATTTTTTCTTATTATAGCCATCTTTGTTGGTGTGAAGATGTATCACATGGTTTTGATTTGCATTTCTCTAATAAATTATAATGTTGAGCATCTTTACATGTGCTTATTGGCCATTTGTGTACATTCTTTGGAGAAATATCTATTCAAACCCTTTCCACATTTTTAATTGGTTATATGACTTGCTATTAGTGAGTTATAAGAGTTCCTTATATACTCTAGATACACATCCCTTATCAGAGATATGATCTGCAAATATTTTCTGCCATTGTGTAGGTTATCATTTCATGGTCTTGATAATGTCACTTGATGAACAAAAGTTTTATTTTGATGACGTGCAACTCATTTATTGTTTTATTTTGTTGCTTGTGCTTTTGGTGTCATTTCTAAGAATCCACTGTCAAATCCAATGTCATGTCATGATGTTTTATCCCTGTTTTCTTCTAAGAGCATTATACTTTTAGCTTTTATATTTGATGCATTTTTAGTTAATTTTTGATATTATGTGAGGTAGGAGTCCAACTTCATTCTTTTGCATGTGTATTTCCAGTTGTACCAGCACCATTTGTTGAAGAGACTATTCTTTCCCCATCAAATGGTCTTGGTACACTTATCAAAAATTAATTGTCCATACAGTGGTATGATATATTAAAGTTACTGAAAGAGAAAAACTGCCAGCCAAGAATTCTTTATTCAGAAAAACTGTCCTTTAAAACTGAGGGCAATTGTGAACGGATGTAGCTGAAGCAGTTTACTGCCTGCCTCCCACATGGGAGATCCCAGGTTCAGTTCTCGGTGCTACTGAAAAAAACAAAAAACAAAAAACAAAAAACAGCAAACAAAACAAATGGTAAAACCAACTCAGGGAAGCCAATGTGGCTCAGTGGTTGAGTGTCAGTTTCCCACATATGTGGTCCCAGGTTCAATCCCTGGCCCCAGTACCTTTAAAAAAAAAAAAAGCAAACAAACAAACTGAGGGTGAGTTTAAAGTCTTCACAGATAATCAAAACCTAAGGGAGTATGTCACCAAGAGACTGAATTTGCAAGCAATACTAAAGGAAGTGCTGCAACCTGTAAGGAAAAGACAGGAGAGAGAAGCCTAGAGAAGATGACAGAAAGGAAGATTTTTAGTAAGGGTAACTAAAAGGGTAAAAAGACAGATAATAGTAAAATAGAACAACAGAAAACCAAAAGATAAAATTGATAAGGAAATAATACCCATAGAGTAATAATGTTGAATATTAATGGTTTGAACAACTCAATAAAAAGAAAAAGACTGGCAGAATGGAAAAACAAATATCAGCCATCTGTATGATATCTACTAGAGACTCACCTTAAATGCAATGACATGACTATGCCAAGAGTGAAAAGTAGGAAAAAGATATCCCATGAAAATAGTAAACAAAAAAGAGCTAGAGCAGCTACACTAATATCAAACAAAATAAACCTTAAATGCAAAACTTCTATAATAGACAAAGAAAACAATTACATAATAAGAAGAAGAGCAATTCAATGAGATGAAATAACAATAATGAATATTTATGTGCATAACCAGGGTGCTCAAAAATATATTAGGCAAACATTGACAAAACTGAAGGGAGAAATAAAAATCTCTACAACAATAGCTGAGGACTTCAATACACTGCTCACATCTTTGGACAGAGCATCAGGACAGAGGATTAATAAGGATACAGATAACTTGAATAATATGATAAATGAAGTAGACCTAACAGACATATATAGAACATTGCACTCCAAAACAGCAAGATATATATTCTTCTCAAGTGATCATGGATTTTTCTCCAGGATAGACCATATATTGGGTCACAAGTCTCAATAAATCTAAAAAGATTGAAATCATACAAAGCACTGTCACTAACCATAATGGGATGATGCTGGACATCAATAACAGGTAGAGAAAGGAAAGGCTCACAAATATATGGAGGCTAAACAGTACACTTTTAAAGAATGGATGGGTCAAAGAAGAAACCACAAGCGAAATCAGTATATAACTCAAGACAAATGAAAGCCTGAACACAACATATCAAAACCTATAGTACAATGCAATAGCAGTTTTGAGAGGGAAATTTATACTCCTCAATGCTTACGTTAAAAAAAAAGGAAGAAAGAGCTAAAATTGAAGATCTAACTGCACACCTGGAGAAACTGGAGAAAGAACAACAAACTAATCCCAAAGCAAGCATAAGGAAAGAAATAACAAATATCATAGCAGAAATAAATGAAATTGAGAAGAACAAAACAATAGAGAATCAACAAACCAAAAGCTGATTATTTGAAAAGATCAACAAAATCGATAAACCCTTAGCTAGACGAACAAAGAAAAAGGTGAGAAGATGCAAATAAATAAAATCAGAAATTAGAGGGAGGGCACTACTACTGACCCAGCAGAAATAAAAAGATCATAAAAGGATACTATGAACAACTTTGCACCAACAAACCAGACAATGTAGATCATATGAACAAATTCCCAGGAACACATGAACAACCTACTCTGACCCTAGAAGAAATAAAAGGCCTCAATAAACCAATCACAAATAAATAGATTGAAACAGACATCAAAAACTTCCTAAAAATGAAAAGCCCAGGACCAGATGGCTTCACAGTTGAATTCCACCAATCATTTAAAGAAGAATTAATACCAATCTTCTGCATACTCTTCTAAAACACTGAACAGAAGGGAAAACTACAAAAATAATTCTATGAAGCCAACTTCATCCTAATACAAATGAAAAATAAAGATAACATGAAAAGAGAAATAAATAGACCAATATCTCCAATGAATATAGATTCAAATATCCTCAACAAAATATTTTCTAATCAAATCCAAAAGCACATGAAAGGAATTTACATCACTGTCAAGAGGGTTTTATCCCAGATAAGGAAGGAGGGTTCCACACAAGAAAATCAATCAATGTAATGCACATTCCTAAATCAATAAAGAAAAATCACATGATCATCTTGATTGATGCAAAAAAAGGCATTTGAAAAAATACAACATCCTTTCTTTTTTATTAAATATATTTTATTTTTAAGGAAGCTTTAAATTTTATAAATGTAATATCAAAAATATAGGAGATTCCCATTTACCCCACCTTCCCCTTTCCCACGTCCTCCCCATTAACATCGTTCATTAGTGTGGTACATTTGTTAAAATTAATGAACACATATTGAAGCATTGCTACTAACCATGGACTATGGTTTACCTTATAGTTTACACTCAGCCCCACACAAATTTATAAGTTATGAAATGTATAATGGCCTGTATCTGTCATTGCAATGTCATTCAGGACAATTTCAATGTCCCCAAAATGCCCAATGTTACACCTATTCTTTCCTCTCCCTCCCTTTAGAACCTCTGGTGGCCACTGCCTTTATATCAATGATAAAAGTTCTTCCATTGCTCAAATAATAATAAGTCTATAATAGACAAAAAAGTCTACTTTAGTCCATTGATCATTTCCCAATCTTGAGGATTTTGGAATGGTGATGCCCACACTGTTTCTAATTGAGAGAGAGGCCATATTTCAACAACAAAGATGTTTTCAGGAGGTAACTCTTAGGCAATATATAATACTAGGCTAAGTTTCAAATTCACAAGAAATTGATAAAACACTCAGAAAGATAGGTATAGAAGGAAACATTCTCAACATGATAAAGTGCATATATAAAAACCCACAACAAACATTGTACTCAGTGGTGAAAGACTGAAAGCTTTCCTGCTGAGATCAGGAACAAAACCAGGATGACCACTGTTGCTGCTGTTATTCAACATCATCTTAGAAGTTCTAGCTGGAGAAATTAGGCAAGAAAAAGAAATAATTGGCATCCAAATAGAAAAAGAGGAAGTAATACTCTTTATTTGTTGATGACATGATCCTATACTTAGAAAATCTCACAAAATCCACAACAAAGCTACCAGCCCTAATAAAAGAGCTCAGCAAAGTTGCAGGATACAAGATAAACACTCAAAAATCAGTGGCATTTCGGGAAGCAGATGTAGCTCAAGCGGCTGAGCACCTGCTCTCCATGTACAAGTTCCTGGGTTCAATCCCCATTACCTCCTAAAAACAAACAAACATATGAAAAGCCAACTGTCACTGGGGAGCATATGTAGCTCAATGGTTGAGTGGCTGTGTCCCATGTACAAGATCCTAATTCCCAGTACTCACGTAAAAATAATGGAATGGAATAGAATTGAATAGAATGGAAAAGAATAGAATAGAAGTCAGTAGCATTTTTATACACTACTAATAAGCAATATAAGGAGGAAGTCAAGGGGGAAATAAATCCCATTTACAATAGTGACTAAAAAGAATCAGTATTTAAGAATAAACTTAAGCAAGGACATAAAGGACTTGTATTCCGAAAACTGCAAATCATTACTAAAGGAAACCAAAGAAGATCTAAATAAATAGAAAGACATTCCATGTTCATGGACTGGAAGACTAAATATTGCTAAGATGTCAAATCTACCAAAATTATTCCACAGTTTCAACACAATCTCAGTAAAACTCCCAATAGCCTACTTTGCAGAATTGGAAAATCCAATATCAAATTTATTTTGCAGGGTAAGGGGCTCCAAATAGCCAAAAAAATCTTTAAAAAGAAGAACGAAGTTTAAGGATGCGCACTTCCTGCTGTTAATGCATATTATGAAGCTAGAGTGATAAAAATTACAGTGGTACTGGCATACAGATAGACAAGTTGATCAATGGAATTAATTAAGACCTCAGAAATAGATCCTCACATTTAAGGTAAAGTGATTTTTGACAAGGCTGTCAAGCCCACTCAGTTGGACCAGAACAGTCTATTCAACAAATGGTGCTGGAAGAATTAGATATCCATATCTAAAAGAAAGAAACAGGACCCCTATCTCAAACCTTATACAATTAATTCAAAATGAATCAAGGACCTGAATATGAAAGTCACAATAAAAAATTCCTGGAAGAAATTGTAGGGAAATATTTTCAAGATCTGGTGATAGGACAGTAGTTTCTTAAACCTGACACCCAAAGCATGAGCAATGAATGAAAAAACAACAACAGATAAATGGAAACTCCTCAAAATTAAACACTTTTCTGCTTCAAGCCTTTGTCGAGAAAGTAAAAATGCAACCTAGTCAATGGGAGAAAATATTTGGAAACCACATATCCGATAATTATATAAAGAGATCATACAATTCAATGATAAAAAGGCAAGCAACCGAATTAAAAAATGGATTAAAGATTTGAATAAACATTTTTCCAAAGAGGAAATACAAAGAGCCAAAATGCACATGAAAAAATGTTCAACATCACTACTACTAGGGAAATGCAAATCAAAACTACAATGAGATATTATTTCACACCTTATAGAATGGCCATTATTTAAAAAGCAGAAAACAGAAAGCTGCACCATTCTGTGGAAGACAATTTGGAGGTACCTCAAGAGGCTGAATGAATATAGAACTGCTGTATGAACCAGCAGTTCAGAAGAACTGAAAGCAAGGACACCAACTGACGTTTGCACACCAATGTTCATAGCAGCATTATTCACAATTGCTAAAATATGGAAACAACTCAAGTGTCCATCAACTGCTGAATGGAAAAAAAAATGTGGTATATACATACAGTGGAATACTATTCAGCTGTAAGAAGTAATGAAATCAGGGTGCATATGACAACGTGGATGTACCTTGAGGACAATATGCTGAGTGAAATAAGCGAGACACAAAAAGACAAATATTGTATGGTCTCACTAATATGAACTAAATATGTAGATTTACTTCATGGAGGTAAACTCTAGAATATAGGATACTATGAGATAGAATGTGGTTTGAGAAAGGGAAAGGTTGCTTAATGTATGTACAATGTTTAATAAGGTTTATTATAAAAGTGTGGAAATGAATTGAATGGATGGTAACACATTATATTGAGTATAATTAACTACTGATTTATAAATGACTGTTGCTGAAAGGGGTAATCTCTAGAGTCCTAAATGTCAATTCAAAGGAAGCTAGAGGATAATCTAGGGACTGTATAACAGTGAGTTCTGTGGTGGATGAAGTTTGTGGTTAATAGTATAAATATAGATTGTTCTTCTGTTACAAAGTGTTAAGAAATGCTACAAGGGAAAATTACAAATAATGTAACTTATAGACCACAGTTAAGAGTAATACTGTAATATTTTGGCAACAATGGCAGAGAAGATATTATATAAATTCTAAGGGTCGACAATAAGGAAGTTTAAGGATACCGGATTTTTCCTTTTGGAGTAATGAAAACATCCTAAAATTGGCTGAGGTGATGACAGCACAATTCTGTGATGAAACTGAGAGTCACTGAGTGTACACTTTGAATGGATTGTACAAGGCATGGGACTGCATAACACAGTGAATCCTGTGGTGAAAGGGAGACTGTGGTTAGCAGAACAAATAAGAGAACATCTCTCATGAACTATAACAAATATATAATACTAATACAGGGTGTTAATAATAGGGTAGGTGAGGGGGAAATACACCAAATGTTAGAAATGGACTATAGTTAGTAGCAATATTTTGATGATGTTTTTTCATAATTTGTAACAAATGTTTCACAACAATGCAAAATGTTCGTAGTATGGTTATGTATGGTGGCCCTATACCATTTTATGCGTTTGTTTTGCTAAATACTTACTGTTTTTTTATGTGCAGGTATAAGTGACATACTTCAATAAAAAATTTTAAGTGAAAAAATAAATTAAAGCGCATATTTTAAAATACCTTAAAAATTAATGGGGTGGGGGGCGGGGATTGTGGGAACATGGCCAACGGATTAGGCAGATAAAGCTTAACTCTCACTAAAACAACAGAGAAAAATCCAGAGGCTGTCTTGGGGACCTGCTTTGGGGTACAGCAAACCAGGACACTGCTTCACAACTCCGAGAAGAGTGAGGGTCGGAGAGACGAAGAAGCAGCCAAAACAAGTAATCACAAGTTATTTAAGCTTCCCAGCTGCCAGGAAAGGCTCCCCTCCCCCACCCCCAAGATATTAAGTGAGAGTAAAACTCCTGGTGAATTGTATCTAACTGAGAGTAGAGCAGATGTCTACCTCCACGGGAAGGTTCTCTGAGTCATCTAGGAGTGTACTGGACAGATAGGAAAGCCAGAGGAAAATTGTGGGTTGCTTTCCTTAGTGGCTGGAAGCGCCACACTTACCCGGCCTTCAGGGCAGATAGAATAGGTGAAACCCTGGCCCCTTGCTCTAAACGGGAGGGTGTGGCAGATTCCCTGTGAGGAAGAGAGGTGTGGGACCACGGAGAGTGATTTCTTTGCAGTGAGTTTAACCAGCTGGGCCCCTTTGAATATCGGAAGGGACCCGGACTGAACAGGGAGAGGGGAGGGGGATCACCTCAGGCAGGCGGTCATGCCCAGCTGCCTAGGAAAAGAGAAATTACATCAGAGTGGAAGCAGAGACAGCTGATAAGCACCACTCCAGCAGACTGAAGAGAATCTGACCTGCCTGAGGGAAAAGGGATGGGTAGACTTCTGAAAGGCTTATTAACCTGAAGAGGCAGAATAGCTCAGTAGGAAAATTCCTGCTGAGCATATATGAGGTCCCTGGTGTGATACGTGGCTCTTCCTTGAGAAGTGATCCACCAGGTTATCAGGCATCCAGCAGAAATTATATGAGAGGGAAAATGTAGGCATTCTCTTTGTATTACCTTTTCTTGAATCTCTTATTAAAAAAAAAAAAAAAAAGTTCCTTTTTTAAAATTTCCCTTATTTTACTCACTAAAACCTAGTTCAAAACCTGCAGAGGGCAGGCTGCAGGGTGAGTGATTGAGGAACACCAGCAGCCTGAGAAGATCCTTAGGGGTCTAAGAGAGAAGACTGTTTTTACGTGTTTTGTTTTTTTTTTCTGTCCACTTTTTTTTAATGAGTGGCCGCTGTCTTGTTTCTTGCTTGTTGTGAATTCCCTTCCTTTGTTTCTCTGCTTATTTGTTTTTCTTTTTTTTTCTTTTTTTCTTTTGTTTACTGATTTACTCTACCTACACTATTTCTTTTCCCTCCTTCATCTTTATATCTTTTGTTTTCTGTTGTCCTTTCATTCCACCTCTTTTATTTTTTTATTTATTTCTCCAATTTTTCTTGTTTTTATTTCTCTCTCTCCTTTCTTCTCTGTTTACTTTCTTTTTTCTTACTTTGTTCTTTCTCTCTTTTCTCCTTTCTTTTCCCTCTTCTCGTCATTCCAGCCTTTTTTAAAAATTTTTTTAAAATTTTTAACAGATACTTAGATTACTTAAATGTTGCACAAAAAATATAGTGATTCCCATATGTCTCACTACCCACATCTCCCACACCCTCCCACATAAACATCCTTCATTAGTGGCACATTCATTGCATTTGATAAACACATCCTGGGGCTTTGCCATTCAACATGGACCATAGTTCACATTGTAGTCTACACTCTGTCCCACATAGTTTTGCATGTTATGTGATGATATAAAACAGCCTATACCTGTCATTGCAATGTCATTCAGGATGATTTCCAAGTCCTGAAAAAAAACCCATATTACAACTGTTTTTCCATCTCTCTGACCCCAGAGCCTCCAGTGGCCACTGGCTCCACATCAATGTTGTAATTTCTTTCTTTTTTTTTTTTTTTTTTTT
>JAQZBX010003137.1:0-67108 GCA_029593785.1 Cabassous unicinctus
TCTTTTGGATATGGCAATCCAGTTTTCCCAGCACCATTTGTTGAACAAACTGTTCTGGCCCACCTGAGTGGGCTTACCCACCTTGTCAAAAATTGCTTGACTTTAGATGTGAAAGTCAATTTCTGAGTTCCTGATTCAGTTCCATTGGTCAATCTGTCTGTCCTTAAGGCAGTACCATGCTGTTTTTCCACTGTAGCTAAGCAATATGCTTTAAATCCAGGAATTGAGGGTCCTCTAACTTCATTCTTTTTAATGACTTTTTATTTTTATTATTTGGGGTAATAAATACATGTCCAAATATCTTTGATTATTGGCTTTAATTTCTGCAAAAAGGCTGCTGGGATATTTATTAGGATTGTGTTGAATCTGTAATTCAGTTTGGGTAGAATTGACATCTTAATGATATTTTTAGTCTTCCAAGCCATGAGCACGGAATGTCCTTCCATTTATTTAAGTGTTCTTCAGTTTATTTTAGCAATGTTTTGTAGTTTTTTAGATAAAGGTTTTTATGTCCCTGGTTAAGTTTATCCCTAAATATTTGATATTTTTAGCTGCTATTATAAATGGTGCAAAAATCTGTCCTGCAAGTCTTGCAGGGATCTGTAGAGCAAAGCCTGTGTCAGTGCAAAGAATTACTCAGCACTGATGATGAGAGAGGCAAGGGGGAGAACAGCTAAAGGAACTATTCTACTTTGTTGATTTCCGTCACGGTTTTTATTCTCTTTTTTCACAAAGCACAAGTTCAGTGTGTGCATGCAGGGGCTAAGAAAGTTCCAGGCTGCACAGTAGATAATGGAGAGGCAGAAAGCCTAAACTAAGTAACAGAGCAAAGTATGAATGCTCCTACTGTTTTCAGCAGGAATTGATAGCAGCAGTTTTCTTCCCCCGCAGCAGTTCTCTGTTTGCGCAGTAAAGCAGGCTCTAAACTGTTTCAAAGATGTTTTCACTGAAAATCTCCCAAAAATTTGAATTCATTTTATGATTTGCTTTTCAGATTGCACATCAGTAGTGTATAGAAAGAGTATTGATTTTTGCGTATTAACCTTGTATCCTGCCATATTGCTCAACACATCTATTAATTCTAGTAGTTTTGTTGTGGATTTCTCAGGATTTTCTAGATATAGTTTCAGGTCATCTGTGAATAGCAGAAGTTTTACTTCTTCCTTTCCTATTTGGGTGCCTTTTATTTCTTTGTCTAGCCTAATTGGTCTAGCTAAAACTTCTAGCACAATATTGAATAATGATAGTGACAGTGGGCACCCTTGTTTTGTTCCTGATTTCAGTGGGGTAACTTTCAGTCTTTCACCATTGAGTACAATGCTACCTGTAGGGTTTCCATATATGCATTTTACCATAATGAGAAAGCTTCCTTCTATTCCTATCTTTTGGAGTGTTTTTATCAAAAAAGAGTGCTGTGTTTTGTCAAATGACATTTCTGCATCAATTGAGAGGATTGAAGATCATGTGATTTTTCTTCTTCAAGTTGCCAATGTGGTCTATTACACTAGTTTTCTTGTGTTGAAACACCTGTGCATACTTGGGTAAAACCCACTTGATAATGGTGTGCAATTATTCTAATGTTGATGATTTTTGCATCTATATTCATTAGAGATATTGGTCTGGAATTTTCTTTTTTTGTAGTATCTTTATGTTGTTTTGGTATTAGGGTGATGTCGGCTTCAAAGAATGAATTTGGCAGCATTCTTTCCTGTTCAAATTTTTGGAAAAGCATGAGCAAGATTGGTAGGAGTTCATCTTTGAATGATTGGTAGAATTCACCTGTGAAGCCTTCTAGTTCCGGACTTTTCATCTTTGGTCAGTTTTTGATGACTGTTTCAATCTCTTCACTTGTGATTGGTTTTTTGAGATCTTCTATTTCTTCTAAAGTCAGTGGTTAATGTGTTTCTAGGAATTTGTCTACCTTGTCTACATTTTCTAAATGTTTTGGCATACAATTGTTCATAGTATCCTCTTATGATTACTCTTATTTCTATGGGATCAGTGATAATGACCCCCTCTCATTTCTCATTTTATTTATTTGTGTCTTCCTTCTTTTTTTCTTTGTCAGTCTAGCTAAGGTTTGTCGATTTTGTTGATCTTCTCAAAGAACCACTTTTTGGTTTTGTTGATTCTCTCTATTGTTTTTATGTTCTCATTTTCACTTATTTCTGCTCAGATCTTTACTATTTCACTGTGGTTTTAATTTCACTCTTGCTAATGATGTTAAGCACTATTATTGTAGCAGTTTGGCATTATTCATGAATTCCAAAAATAGATATTGGATTGTGTGTATAAACTGGTCTTTACCTCTGGGCATATTAGATTATACTGGATTCAGAAGTTATCCTTTAACTTGATTAAATAATGGTTAAGGTTTTGATTGGATAATATCAGTAGGATGTTGAATTCCCACCCACCAAGGGACTCACAGAGAAACTGCACTGCAGAGAAGAGATGTTGGGGTTTTGAGCTGGAACCTGGGAAGTGGACACACAGGAGAAGAACACAGAGGAGAAGAAATGGCTCCTTAGTCATGGCAGAAGCCCTGGGGAGAGAGACAGAGCCATTCACCTGATTGTCTACAGCTGGCTTTGTGGACAGGGCACAGCAGCTGAGAATGAAGAGAAATGGAGCCCCTGGAAGAGAGGAACCCAAGAAGCCTGAACTCTTGGCAGAAATTGGCAACCATCTTGCTCCAACATATGGCAATAGACTTTGGTGAGGGAATTAATTTATGTTTTATGGCCTGGTAACTGTAAGTTTCTGCCCAAAATAAATAAAAGCCAACAGACTTCTTGTATTTTGCATCAGCATCTCTTTGGGTGACTAATATACTTATTTATATATATTTTCTAATGAAATATCTGTGGGAATGTTTTGCACATTTTATTGAACTTTTAAATATTGTGTTACAAAAATTTCTTTTATTTAAACAATATATATTTATTCACATATAGGATGTGGCAGGCATCAGTGATCTCCAACTGCTTGTTAAACTCCCTCTACAACCTCCATCCCTTGATTGTGAGCAGAAAGTGATCATTTGTACAGGTTATCTTCTGGAATTTTTATGGAAATTACATGAACCTATAAATTAATATGCTTGGAGTGTACAGTTTACATATTGAGGCTTTTAAAACATGAACATCATATATCTGTTCACTTAATGAGGTCTTTTCAGCTAGATAACCAAGTTTATTCGGTACATGTTCTGTTTTTCATGTTACTGAAGACAATGTTGTCACTCAGAAGTATGCCATTATATAATAAAGATCCACCTACCCACAGTTTCCAAAATGATGTTCCCCAATTTTTCTTAAGCTGTCCCAAATAGCAGCCTCAAACTCCAGGTTTCAACTAGCAGTCCATTCAGGCAATTTAGGCTCTCTCTAACATGATACACAAAAACCTCCCAGCCCCCACCAGCTGCCCAAATTCCAATATCCCATCTACTTATACAGGAATTTATTATGGCAAAAGTATATTTCTATGCATAAAATCTGTAAGAAATTTCTATCTCTCCATCATATATTACTCCAAAACTCATTGGCTTAACATATAATGTTTATTGACTTACAGTTTTCTCAAAATGTCCAGGACTTAGGAAATAGGGGAAGATAACTGGGTCTCCTGGCTCTGGATCTCCCACAATTTTAGAGTTTCCTCAAGACTCATCTGCAAAAGAACTAATTACTAGCTAATCTGTTTGACAACAGATTTCAGCCTCTCATGGACTGTTGAACTGAGTCCTCAGTTACTCACAGACTGTTGGCTGGAGACCTCCATTGTTTCCTCACTGTGAGGAACTCTACATAAAACACCTCACAACATGGAGGCTTGCATTGTCAGGACAAGCATACAAAAGGGCAATAGAGACAAATATGAGAGAATATTATCAAGACAAATGTTACAATCTATTTAACTTGATTAAAAAGTTACTTCCCATCACTTTTTCAATATTCTAGAAGCAAAGCACTAGTTCTAAGCCATATTCTAGGATGGGAGGGCTTGCAAGGACATAAATACTAGGAGGTGGGAATCATTGTGTGCCATATCAGAGGATGCTTACCACACAGTTGCATCCAAAAATATGAAATACATAGAGATAAATCTGACAAAGTGTTGCATGATTTATGCAATGAAAGCCATAATACATTGTTGAGAAAAATTAAGGAATACTTAGATAAGTAGATAAATACACTGTGTTCAAGGATCAGAAGAAGCCATCTTATTAAGATGTCAATTTTCCCCAAATGATCTGTCAATTCAAAGTAATCCCAAAACAAAACCTTGCAGAGAAAGGACATTATCAGGGGACAAGGGCTTTTGAAACGCTCTTGCATATCTTAGAGACATGAGAAGACTTCCAAAGTCTTGCTGACCTACTTAGAGTGGCATAGGTCTACACTGACAGCTAAACATAATCATAGCAAATGTGAAAAGACTTGAAGAGGCTTTTCTTTTTTACATGTTTTCAACTTCATCTTTTTCATTTTGTTCCAGGCATTCAGAATAACTCTGTCAAATCGCTCACTGATGACAATGATCATGGACAAGATGCTTCTATGGTCTCTGTTGAAAAAGAGCAGAGACTTTACAAATTTAGGTCCAAAAAGTCACTAAACAAACAACACCTGCAAAGAACAGCAACAATAAAACCTGGGAGTTGCCACACTATAATATTCAAATTGTCCGCATTTTAAAAATGTATGAGTCATGCAATGAAGTAAAAAATCATAACCCATTCAAAGGGGAATGGAAGGAATTAATATAATCTGTAAAAGAGGAAGGCCAGACATTAGCTCTACTAGAAAAGACTTTAAGTCAACTCTTTTAAATGTCCTCAAATTGCTATATATATGCAAATGACTAAGGAATATCTCCCCAAATTGATAATATAAAAAATTGACAGAAATTAGAAAAAAGGAACAACCACAAATTCTGGATCTGAATAGTAAGATAACAGAAATGAAAATTTCTCTAGAGTGTTTGAAACGCAGATTCTAGCAGAAGAAAGAATCAATGAACTTGAAGACAGGTCACTTGGCATTAACTAGTTGGAGGATAATAGAGAGAAAAGATTGAGAAGAAAGTGAACAGATAATGAGAGAATTGTGGGGCACCAACATATATATATATATAAAAAGTAAAGGGAGTCCAAAAAGAAAGGAGAAAGAAAAAACAGCAAAAATATATTTGAAGAAGTAATATCCAAGATTTCCCCAATTTAATGACAAACAAGGCTATCAGCGCCATTTTTCCAACTGCATGTGCTCACTTAGTATTTCTGTGTCACACTTTGGAAATTCTCACATTATTTCACTTTTTCATTGTTTATATATCTGTTGTAGTGATCGGTGATTCATGATCTTTGATGTTACTATTGTAATTGTTTTGGGGCACCATGAGCCACACCCATATAAGACAGGCAAACTTAATCAGTAAATGGTGTGTGAATTCTGACTGATCCAAAGACCAACTATTCCCCCCAGGTCCCCCTCTCCTCAGACATCCCTATTCACTGAGATACAACCCTATAATTGCCTCTAAGTTCAAGTGAAAGAAAGAGTCAATCATTGTGGCAAACTTCATTGTCTTATTTTAATAATTTGCCACAGCCACCCCAACCTTCAGCTACCATAACCTTCATCCATCAGCAGCCTTCAACATTGAAGCCAGACCCTCAACCAGCCTGACCCAAAGGCTTAGATGTTGGTGAGCATATTTTGGCAATAAAGTATTTTTAAATAAAGGTGTGTTCACTGTTTTTTTTAGACATAATGTTATTACACACTTAATAGACCTACAGTATAGTGAAAACATAACTGTTATAGGAACTGGGAAACCAAAAAAAATTGTGTAACCTGTTTTGTTGTGATATTTGCTTTACTTTAGTCATCTGGAACCAAATCCACAATATTTCTGAGGCATGCCTGTATAGGACAACTGCTTGTATAGAGCCAGTTTGAATATTTATCAAAGTCTCCCAAAGGCTAAGGAATGAATTTAAAATTTTGTCTGGAAATTTTTTTTACACTGAGAGTCTAAAGACAGGGAAGCTACTTCTATACTCTTGAGGAAATTTGCAAGTGTTGGAAGAACACAAAAATATTAATCCTGTGTTGACCCTGTTTTATCTGCATATCTTGAGTTATAATTTACTCAAGCAAGGTGGGGATGCAAATCTAAAGTCTTTTAAGGAGCCACCTAGGGAAAAAGATTTACCCACATAGGAAACATTCTCATTTTCTGAAGGTTCTGAATTGGGTTCTGATCTTAAGGAAAGACAACAGGCAAATATTTGCCCTGTAAAAGGTCAGGTGATCAAAAAGGAAATGTGCTTAAGTCTCAGCTGTGTTATTGTCCAAAACAAAAATATTTAAAACAGCCACAGCAGGAGCTAACCTCGGACCAACATGGAACCTGTAGGTGTTCTTGATTATTTCTTGCCTTGCAGTACACTAAAGCACAATAAGAATTGATATGTTAATAGAATTTGGGGAAGAGTACACACTTCAGCATTGCATTCTACCTGCGTAGAATGCATTCAATGAAAAGAAGAAAGTTTTCCTTCCTCATCTTGAAAATAGTCTGCATATCCAAAATCCTTTTCTCTAAGGTACCACATCACTCTCCTCTAGGATGCTAAATTTGTTTTATTCAGCAAATTTCCTGTCACTTTGATGTATCCATACATTCATACATATAAATAAAAATCATTGTACTGAAAAAATCTTTAAATGAAAATATTATTTCCATTTTTAAACTCTAGCCTTTTTAAAGCCATCTCATCTGGAATATTTTAAGACAATACATTGATTTTATATTACATAATTTGAGGGCAATTAAAATGAATTTGTTTTTTAATAGATAACAATAAAACAAAGGATTTTGTTGTGACAGCTCCTTATTTTTACTCTTTGAACGTTGGTTTCTTTAGAACTTCTTAAGAGTAAAAGAAAAAAGGATTACTAACAAAAAAACAACAATAAATGAAGAGCTTATTTAACCACACCTGTATTAATACTGTATTAAGTATTACTATTTTTTAAAATCATGGAGTATGGCACTGGGCTGCACACTGTGAGAGCTATGGGTGCAGGTTGGTGTCAGGGTGGGAGAGTGGGCAGGAGGCAGAGCACCAGACCCAGGCCAGGGAATACCCCACCTGGGGCAGGAACCTGGCAGAGCAGACTCCTGGGCTGGGCCTTACACTGATGCAATGAGATTACAGGGTGGTCCTTAAGTTGGTGGTTTATTGAAAAAGAAAAATGAAATTGGAGGACTCACACTACCTGACTTTAAAATATGCTACAAGTCTTCAGTGTTCAAAACTGCATGACATTGGCACAAGGATAGACATACTGACCGATGGAACTGGAGTGAGAGTTATGATATAGATCTTCACTTATACAGTCAATTGATATTTGACAAGGCCACCAAGCCCATTCAACTGTGAGAGAATGGCCTCTTCAAAAAATGGTTCTAAGAGAACAGGATATTCAGATCCAAAAGGATGAGTGAGGAATACCATCTCATACCTTATACAAATTTAACTCAAGATGGATCAAAGATCTAAATATAAGAAACAAGACCATAAAGATCTTGGAAGATAATGTAGGGAAGCATCTACACGGTCTTTTAGTAGGAAATGTTTTCATGATCTCTACACTCAAAGCACAAGGAATGAAAAGAAAATAGATAAATGGGATCCGTTCAAAATTAAAAAGTTTTGCACCTCAAAGGAGTTTTGTCAAGAAAGTGAATAAGCAGTCTACTCAATGGGAGAAAATATTTGGTAACCATGCATCTAATAGGGATCTAATATCCAGCATATATAAAGAAATCCTACACCTTAAAAATAAAAAGACAACTCATTTAAAAAATGTGCAAATTATTTCAATAGACACTTTTCCAAAGAAGAAAAACAAATGGCTAATAAGGACTTGAAAAGAGGCTCAACATTACTAGCTATAAGCAAATGCAAATTGAAACTACAATGAGATATCATCTTATACCCATTAGACTGGCGACTATTAAAAAATCAGAAGACTACAAGTGTTGGAGAGGATGTGGAGGAAAGGGAACCCTCATCCACTGCTGGGGAGAATGCAGAGTGATGCAGCCATGGTGGAGAATTGTATGGCAGTTCCTCAGAAAACTAACTATATAACTACCATATGATTCAGCAGTTCCACTGCTGGGTATATACTCAGATGAACTGAAAGCAAGCATACGAACAGATATATGCACAGCAATGTTCATAGCAGCATTATTCACTAATGCCAAAAGGAAGGAAGGAAGGAAGACAGGCATTGAAGGAAAAACATTGCATGGCCTCACTGATATGAATTAGGCAAATTTATCCAACTCACATAGCTAGAGTCTGGAAGATAGCTTCACAGGAAATATAAAGGGAGAAGAAGGATATAAATAATATTATAAATATTTATAATATAAATATAAATATATATATATATAAATATAAAGGATATTAGCCAATGCTCATATGGGTAAAATCTATGATAATGTAGAAGTATATAGTTGGGTAATGGAAAGGAATGACAGTGGTGCAGTGATGGTATTGGGTTTGGTGGTGTTGGTTTGTCAGGGGTGTAGGGTGTGGAGTATGGTTTGGACATTCCATGGAATGGGGGCAGTTTTCTGGGAGGGAGCAGGTGAACACTGGGGATTGGCAGGTATGTGGTTGAAACTGCAATGTTGGGAATGCCTTTTTGGCAAATGGCAAGTGAGAGTTCCTGGTTTAGGTTGTTGGATATGGGAGGCATTTGGGACAGGGTGCACCTGGGGAGGGTGTAAGTGTTCTTCTCATAGTGTGTTATATCCGTGGGTGAAGACCCACATAATAAGCAGGAAGACAGTGGACTCCCATCCTGGGGAGACCCACTATGTTGTCAAATAGAGGGGTGGGAGGATCTCAAAAGCATGGGCGGTGCCTAATGGGGGAGAACAGACCAGTGTGTCAAGCTCTCTGTATTGTTGCAAGTAACTATGAATCTTGTCCTTCAAGGAGTGAAACCTGGTGGTTGCCATGGGTCCTGAGGGGAGGGAGAAGGAAGATTGGAATAGAGGGAACAAGGGGCATTTGGGGGCAATGAAAATGTTCTACATGATCTTGCTATGATGTCTACAGGCCATATTAAATTTCAAAATTTATAAAAGTGCATGACCCAAAATGTACACCATAATGTAAACCATTGACCATGGTTAGTAGCTATGTTTCACTATTTGTACATCAGTTGCAACAAATGTACCATCCACATATACAATGTTATTAATACGGGAAGGGGGAAAGAGGGAGGATGTTGGGTATATGGGAGGCCCAGGTATTCGGTATGTGACTTTTCTGTAACCTAAAACTTCCTTTAAGATAAAATGAAAAAAGTAAGACAGTGGGGGAATAAAAGAAGGAAATATCAGTGTACATACAGGAAAACACATCTTACAGTGATGAAAGGCAAAATGTCAAAAAAAAACTTTTAAAATATTTTTTCATTATTTTTCATCCCTAAATTTTTTCACTTTTACCTTTTAAATTTTTTGTATTTTATTTATTATTATTAAAACTATCATTATTATTTTATTTTCTTATTGATTGTATGTGGCCATTTTATTGGAGTCATTTTTAAGAGGTTTTGGATCACTGAAGGGTTGCTGCTGTTGCAGGGGAGGATAATTGGTGTGGGGTGTCAGTGATGGGGGAAAAATGGGAGGAAGCCCACCTAGGCATACACATAAGGCATAGAAATGTGTTTAAATGTTCATGGGGCATTGTCAAAGTGGGTGGAGATTCACACAATAATGGAAAGAATATCAAATTCCCATCCTGGAGAGCTCTGCCACATTCTCTATTGGAACAGCAAGAAACCCCTGAGTACAGGGGCAATGACTAGTGAAGGAGCATGGTCCATTGGTCGACCCTTGACAGTGATGACTGTGCTTATGAACCTTTACTCTTGATATTGAAAATTAGCCTATTATTATAGAGACTTCAAAGTGAGTCTGAAGGTGATCCCAGAGGCTACGCTTATGCATGTCTTGGCAGGATCTTATGACTGCCAAAGTAGATACTACTCCAAATAATGGGGTCATGAGGGCTTTGTAGATATATGGAAACTATAGTCAGGGTACATAGCTCAGGAGTTAGGTGCCTTGCTAGTGGGCCATACTTTGAAATTTATGCTCCGCAGTGTGAGAGTTTGGACTCAGTTGTGGTTTCCCTACACATGGATCTTCTCTCCTTCTATTTGAAATTATAATTACTACTAGAGTTGATAGGTGTGTGTCCAAAACACTTAAATCTTTGGGGTCTCCATGTGCGAGGTGGGCACTGAGTCTCAACAAAGTTGTAACACCTACTCTCCAATTCTTTGGTCTTACTCAGGACAACTAACAAGGAGGTGATGATAGACAACCACCATACCAAGGAACAGAGGGCATCTACAACTGCAAGCAAGAGAGTCCCATCCATTGGCCCTATGAGACAGAAGCCCCCTCTCAATTAGAGGTGGAGGGCACATCACCATCCCAGAATCCTCAGTATTGGGGAATGATCTATGGACTAAACTAGTCTTACTGGTATTCTACTATAGACTCATTGTGATTTTAGCAATGGAAGAAATTATATCATTGATGTGGAGGCAATGGCCTGAGGGCAGACAGATGGAAAAACAGGTGTAGTACTTAGGAATTGTCCTGCATGACATTGCAATGACAGATACAGGCCATTATATATCTTGACATAACTTATGGAATTGGGTGGGAGAAAGTGTAAACTACAAAGTAAACTGTAATCCATGCTTAGTGGCAATGCTCCAAAATGTGTTCATCAATTGCAAAGAATGTACCACACCAATGAGGGATGTTGTTAATGTGGGAAAGTGTGGGAGATGTCGGAAGCCAGGACATGTGGGAATGCCATGTGGGAATCCCCTATATTTTTAATGTAACATTTATGTAATCTAAGTATCTTTAAAAAAATAAAAATTTTAATAAAAGAAAAAAGAAAAATGTTTAGAGTCTTGTAACCACCACCACAATCAAGTTAATCACACACAATTATTCCCTGGCCTCTTTTTAGTCAACCCTTCTCTTGGATTTCAACCCCTAACACTAATAAGATTTCTATCCCTACTAATTTACCTGAATAATATTCAGTTATCTGGATATAATTCATCTATAAAAAGAAATGAAGTTCTGATACCTACTACAAAAGTGATGAACCTCTAAAGCGTTATCCTAAATTAAAGAAGTCAAATACAAATGGTCACATATTATAGGATTACTTTTTTAGGGAATACCCAGATTAGGCAAATCCATAGAGATAGAAAGCAGATTAGTGGTTGTCACAAGCTGGAGAGAGGAGAGGTGTGGTAGGTTGTTATATGTACCACAGAAAAAAATACATATTCTTAACCCTATTCAATTTCTCTGGGTGTGAGCCCATTGTAAATAGGACCTTTTGAAGATACTGTTTGAGGTTAAGGAGTGACCCAACTGAATGAGTTTGTGTCTTAATCCTGCTACTGGAGTCTTTAGTGAGAGAAAGCCACATGGAGGAGAAGTTGGAAGTCAATGGAACTGAAGGAAAAAAGGAGAGGGCTTAGCTATGTGACAGATTTGCCAGCTAGCCACAGTGCTACCAGCCCCAGGAGGTAATAAGTCTTCTATTCCCTGAAACCATGAAGCAATTCCTATTGTTAAGCAACCCATTCTGTGGTATTTGTCACTGCAGCAGGGAAGTTAAAGACAGGAGTTATCTTTAGATTCTTTTAGGGGTAAATAGAAATCATGATTTCAAACACTGTTAATGTACAAACTACCATTGAATTGTACATTTTTAAATGGTTGGTTTTATGTTATGTGAATTTTGTTCAGTTATAAAATAGACAACTCTGACCGGTATACAGAGGGGGAATTAGATGGTGTCAAAAGAAGAAACAATGAGACAATAAGAGGCTAAAGCATAAACACAGGAGGAAGATTCTGGTCATTTAAACTATGTTGTTTGAGTAGAGAGATGAGTGGAAAGATTCAAAATATTTTAGGGAATCAAAGTTGACAGAAATTTCTGATGGCTTTTGTGAGGAAAGAAAGTCTTAGGAAAAGCTCCAAGTTTTCCCACCTAAGCAAAGGCAGCATGCAGAGTCTTGAAAGAGTAAATAATGGAAAAGGAAGAAAATTTGAGGGAAATTCTGAACACTGTTTCAAACATGTAACATTTAAGATACATAGAATGGGTTGTTTGGGTACTCTGAACAATCAACAGTCTGGGTACTCTGAACAATCAACACTCTTCATACAGAATACAAGGAAAAAGAAGGGTGGAATTAAAAATAAAAGAAGTACCTCATTAATATACATCAACACATGAGAAGGTACTTATATACATACATGTGTTTATGAACATATGAAAATATGCATAATGATCAGAATGTTAGACACAAGTAGAAAACAGCATCAGCTTAAAAACATTGTTTTCTTTTGCTTCAAGACAGAAATTTTGAGAAATTTAAAGCACAGAAAAAATGAAGCATACTTAATAGGATAAAATTTTAATAATCTACCTGAATCTGAATGAAAGGAAAAGCAGAAATAGAACATAAAGTAAGGACTTACTATAGTAGAAAAAAAGATTAATATACTTGCTATTTACATAAGTGCCTGGCATGACTTGGAGATTTCATTGTCTGCTTAACTTGTAAGTTAGGAATTATTATTACTGCCATTTAAAAGAAATAACTAAGGTTCAAAGAAGTATCATGCCCGAGTCACACACACACAAAAAATTGTGAAATTCAAATACAGGCTAACACATCTCAAAACTGAGTTTATAATTACTATCTGAAGACTGGGAAATGTTGGATTCTTGGCTATGCTGCATAAAAGAATTTATAAACATGCCAGTTTAGTTAGGCCAGTAAAAAAAATTATTTGGGAAATGGGGGAAAGAACAGATCTTGCTGAGAAATGGGAGAGAAAGACAGAAATACACACCAAGACTTGGTGTGGGCGCCTCTAGGCAGAGAGAGTGGCTCTGCCTCATGTGATTACCTTCTAAACTGCTAGCTTTACCACCCCCTTGCTAATGATAAGGGGATGGGGCCCCAGTGGTTATTGGTTACCCCATCTATGTTTGGGGCCAATAGTGAGGCCTTTTTGGGATATCTGGGTCCAAGGGATGGTCCCAGAATGGGAAACTGGGACTTCAAGATTAAACTCAAGGTCCCAGGAAGGCCTTGCAGCCATGTTATCTGCTGACCATGTGGTCTGCCAGCCATGTTGGGGGTTGTCTTCTCCTCCATTACCCTGTACTAACCTGCCTCAACTCTCCCCTCAGAGATTTCACACCTTATTCTTAAGGGGGATGCTGACGGGTGATGATAATTCTTCTGTAGTTATTTCTTGCTAGATGGGGCAGTAGTCCCTGCCTGACAGGATGTAAACTTCTCTAGACTATTCTATTGAGGTTGAAGGAAGATGGGTCTGACACTGTGTTTGGAACTGGCTGAAATATCTTGTTTTGGAATGTGTTGATTCTGGAAGAAATAAACTTAGTTAGAATTTTGAAGATATATGGCTTCACGAAAAGGATAAAGAAGATGTTGTTAAGTGTGTCCAAAAAGAGGGTTCAGCTATGACATAATGGACTATGAGAGTGAGAAATTCCAGGTGGCTTCAGAGGCTATATACCCCTGAGGTTGGTGGGCTTCATCTTGCAGGTTTGAATGCTGTTTAGGGCTATTCCAGAGTGATTTATATAGACAGCATTTTTTTTGAGAAATAGGCATTCCCCCCCCTCACCCCGTGTGCTGTTACTATTAAGGGCTCTGCGATTTCGCAGTACTACAGCAGGAAAAGAGTTTGTTTGCTATTTTAGGATTTCTAAGGCACAGCTAGTTTCTTCTATGCTGTTAGTTAACTATAGGGAGAGAATGTAATAGATAATGGGGTTTGGTATAAATTGCCAATCCCAGTTTTCTATGGTGGTGGTTATGCTTAAGACAGCTAGCTACGAGGGGGATGAGAAGAGGCATTGCTCTCTTAGTTATTGTATAGGGAGAAACTACAGGAAATGAAAACAGACAAGGTTTCTTAAGGGGTGTTTGGCCTGCCTTCCCCCTAACAATAGGTGTTTGGGCTAGAGTTAGAGGGAACAACTGGCTTTGACACAGACGCTACTTAGCTTTGTCTCTTGAAGAGGTGTTTCAGACTGTCCAACTACTGGCACTCGAACATCCTGTCAGGTGCTTTTGGTGAGCTGGAACATCCTTGGGCAGCTGAATTCACTCGGGCTAAGTGCACCCAGCTGGCAATACCTTTAACTTTACTAGCTGCAGGAGTAATCAGAACCACAGAATAAGGTCCCATTCATTTTGGCTCTAATTGAGAGTGAGGCCTGTTCTCCTGCCAGGTTTTGATCAGGACCTGGTTTCCAGGTCCTGGGTGAGGAAAGGTTGTCCGTGGACAACCTTGAAGGGGCTAAGCTGAAGTGGGTCCTAGCCACCTTGTCTGTTGTTTCCATTCTGGTGGGAAATGCCTTGCCCTGGCAGGATGGCATGTGGGTTTGCCAGTTCTCCCCAGGATATGAGCGGGACAGGTTCTGGAATAAGGGCTAGGAGGGAGACCTGGGTTAAGCATGTCTTTCACCTGGTGTTGGGTGAAGACTGAGAGGTCACCCCCAACTTAATTTGGTGGCCTTTTTAATTAAAAGCACTATTGCCCCAACTGTTCTCAGGCAAGGTGACCATTCTTTTATCTTACAGGCATGTTTATTAACTACTTAGAAAATGAAGTTTACCAGGACTTTTAACATGTTCAATATCCCTCTGCATATGATCTAGAATAGAAAAGATATCACCATAATTCTCAGGCATATATCTAGGATAGGAGAGATATAGATACAGTACTTAGTACTAATTGATGCACTACCCAATGCATAAGTTTCTCTTTGAGTTGCAGTTAATAGATATAAGCTCCAGGTTTGCAACACCATACATGTTGTCTCTGCATGGGAGCAGTCCATAATGCCAACTGTGTTTCTGTTTTACTTATATCATTCTGGTAATCATTGCTCCACTTGTTATGTCCTTCACACAGCTAGCATGCTGCAGCACCATTAACCCCAGAGAGAAGCTTGGAAAGTAGGGTCCAGTATTCTACCAGCCTGGTGCATAGCACCCATTAGCACTATGAAACAGTACCAGTTTGGAGGAATTGTCCATTGTGCATCTGGCCATATCGAGCCATCGCTGGCTGCTGCAGGAGTTTGAAACTGCAATGTACTCTCCATCTACTTCAGGAGCAAAATCAGAGATGTGGTAGATACCTTTATTGTTTTAGGGGTCAGTGACCAACCTAGCCAATAACTCAAATGGAGAGGCAACCTGCAGTATATTGAATGCCTAGTTAGAATGAACAAGACTTTGACAATGCTGAAGTTTCTTTTGATTTTTATACACTTTCTAAATACTTCCAATGCTATGTATAGCATATCAAATGCACTTAACTTGTTAGTACTTTGCTTTTTACTTCTACACTTTTACCATGAGGACATTAATTACACAGGCATTTTATTTTAGCAGCACAGGAAAGCTTACTTTCTCAGTTTTATGAAAACTGACGATTCCCAATGGAATTAAGATTATCTTTCCTTACCACAACTTTAACATGCAGATTGAGGTGGCCTCTGACAAGTTTTCCTGTTATGAAGTTACTTTTTGCTATTAATATCAGTTTAGGTTTCTAATTCATAATGGCTGCTTGGAATTAGTTATTTAAATGCTTCATTTAGAAGAAAACTCCTTATAATTAACCATAATCACATGGACTGGTTACTTTACCTTAAGATAAGCTTATTAAATTAGAGTTAGCAACCAGTGAAATTTACTTTATCCATTTAAGAGAGGGCAGATCTACATTTTCTTCTTTAGCTTACTTGCATTACACATGAACATACAACTTTCATCATTTTAAAGATTTAATATATATAGTTATTTTATTTACATGGTATTCTATTAACCAGAGAGATAACACCCCAGCTAAATAAAATGAAACCATTATAGTTTATGCAAGGAATGTTCTTTTACCTTCCTTTATAGGAGGCTAAACCTTTTTTTTTTTTAATAAAATTCTAAAACTGAGTAATCTTAAAAGCATACTGACTGCGAGGTTCTTGCATACATTACGATTGTTTAATTGGTTTTAATTATAATTTAGAAAAGATCTTTTCATAACTTTCAAGGACTTTCCCCTTATTTACTGAAGTTTGGTAAAAATAGAACTATTAACTACACTTATTTTAAGACTATTAAAATGTTTACATTTGGGGATTACAGGACAAACTGAATCTTAATTCCCCCTGCCTAGGAGAGTTTTAATCTGTAACACCTAGCCCCTCCCTCAGAGCTCTTGCAAAAAGAAGGCCCTGGAGGCTGGGTAGGTCAAAGAGCTCAGGAAAATATTTTTCCCTTTCTCAATAGTTCCTATATGTAGATTTCTATATGACCTTTCCATCCTGTTTAGCCTAATTTGGGCTCTAGGAATATTGATCATATATATAACTGCATTATTTAATTTTTAACATTTTGAATAGAGCTCTTTTAAGAATTTTTATTTGCTAATTTGATATTATCATCCTGATGTATGAAGATATACGCTGAGCAAATGGGCAGACATGAATAGAGTTTGACACAGAAACACAAGTTATTAAAGTTACTTAAAACTTCCATTCTTTTACAAAATAAGTTTAACTAAAATAACATTTGAAAGATTTCTTTGAAGGCTTTTTCCCCCTCTAATTTGCACTGTGACCATGCAGTTTTGCACAAGAATTTTGTTCCTTAATTATTGGCTTATAACCAAAATGTCCCCAATGCTATACAATGTTCCCTTCAGAACTTTGCTTATTTCCTACTTTGACTTTAGCAGACCTTGGATGAGCAAAACTAATTCTATTTATACTCACTGAGGCCATCAAAGCCTCAGGGAAACTGGTTCCTCTCATGAATTGCTGCTTTTAGGATCCCCCAACAGTCAAGGCAGGAGGCCTCCCTCACTTCCCAGTCCTCGTAGATAATAGGACTCTGGTGGCTGCTGGACTGAGAATTCCACCAGGCAGCAAATTAGTCCACACTTGGAGCCAAGAGAGAAAACAGGGTCACTAATACCAGTGCAAGGACAGGAGACAGGAATGTCTCAAGTCTGCTTTCCCCTGGGCTATAAGGGGCAGTAGCTGTCATGAAATAACCATAAGCAAAGGCAATGGGTGAGGCTAGACTTGAAGTAACCTTAAACAGAGGCAAACTCAGTTCATAATTACCACCACAATAGCTGAAGTTTAAGGAATAGGTGAACTTAGTTACAAAATAACCTTAATCAAAGGTGAATTTATTTTAAGATTACTATTACAATAGCTAAGTTTAGGCCACATCCACCCAGTTATAATAATTTCAATTACTATTCTTCTGCTGTTTTATAATATAAAGGCATTTATATAATGATCTTAACTCTTAGTTACAGTTTCTAGTAAGTTTTCACTTAAAAATAATTTGAAGACTTTCATTCATTAAGCAACTAAAACAATTTTATTAGTAACAAATTTGCTAACTTTTCCCACAGTTAAGTTAATGCCACTTGTGATTTCTTTATATATCAATTTTAATTGCAAGATGGCATTGACATTTAAAGACATTTTTTTTAGGTTACCTTTCACTGTTATCCAATTTGTAATAGTCAAACCCCAAATCTGATTTACGATATTGTAGGCAGGAGCAGACTTACAAAGTTAAATCAAGCACAGATTAGAACAGAAAAGGGAGTTTACCCACCTAGCTTAGCATAGGGAAAACTTGACTTGAGCATCATTTGAACAAAAAGCTCCCAGTGTCTGTCCACAGCGGAAACTTCATACAGTACCCTTCATGTTCATTCCTCCAGGAAAATCCCTGGGCAGTTGCTAGATACAGAGCTAAGGGATGCAGAGAAGCCCTGCCCCCAATGAGACACAAATTGGGGCTGTTCTCCATTAGTTACTCCCACAAGGGATAAAACCTTGCAAGATTTTTCGCTGGAAGAATTGGAGTGTTACAAGGAAATAGTCAGGGAGCTAGGGAAGCCAGGAATCTTTTAATCATAATTGATGGCACATTAAGATGTTCCTTATTCTACAGGGAAGAGGTTTAGTAATTAGAGTGCATTTCCTCATCCCTTTAAGGCAGGGGTTATCATCCTTTTTTTGTTTCACAGACCCCTTGTTAAGAACTCCTGCTTTAAAGAGACACAATCACGTGGTTGTGGTCTCTGGTCTTCAGATCTGTCTGCCCTCTCCTCTCTTACACAAGTTTAACTGGAATTCAGGGTCCCATACAGGGACCATTCTTGGCTATACTGTGGCCATGTGGTGTGGCAGGAAAAGATTAGGCTAGGCAGGTTGTCCCACTGTAAAAGCCACCCATTATCCTAGGGGAGGAACAAGCATTCATCAGATTGGATGGGGTGCCACCACTATTCTCATGGAATGGGGTTATTTGTTGAGTCAGCGTCCTGGAAACCATGAGCCCTGCTCACTGTCTCACATTTTGGGTATCAGGAGCTTTGTCTCTGGGCATCCCCAGAGAATTACAGGACTTGGAGACATCTTTGTCTGGTTCTTATACTGAAACACAAAAGATGGGCATTCCCACTAGCAAAGGGGCTGGCTAAGGACCTTTAAATGCTTTTGCTTACTTTGCAGCAATTTTAGGAGCTGGCTATGAGTGACCTCACCCCATAGCCACTTCTAGGGGCCGAGTTCCTTAGTTAAATCTGACAGTAAAAACCCATAAAAAACTAGACTAATTGTCCTGTGATTTGCCCACAAACACCCTCAGGGACCATCCCCCCACCCCAGACAATCTCCTGACCTCTCCAGGGCAGAGAAGGAACAAAGCCTCAGGGCACTGCAGAGAATGGGACTTAGGCCTCCTCTAACAAATGCATTTTCAGTTTCTAAGACATTCTAAAATATGTCACAGACCCAGAATGAGGACAGCAGTAGTTGTAAGATCAAAGGCACCTTTAGTTAAAAGCAGTTAACTAGCAATCTAAGGAAACAACACAATGGATAATAGCCATTCTGAACTTAGAAAGTTTGGTAAACTCCCTGTGGACTCCTGCTGGACTTAGGCCATGTGCCCAGTCAGTCAGGTCTCAAGGGCAGTTTCACCCACCATCCAGAACATCCTTGTATCTACACAGCATAGGGACTAGCCTCTGCTACCTCTGGAGAGGGAGCAGGAGTTTGGGCAGACAAAGTTTATGTCCTTTGGGAGCTTATCCAGGAACTCCCTAGCCATCAACCCCCTTTAAAATGCAGAACCAAAAGAGGGCACAGACAGGCTTTAAAACTCACCAGTTTCCAGCATGGGTGTGGGAGCACCACTCACTTATATTTCTCCTTTCTGGCTCACCAAATGAAGATGGGGAAACGTTGGATTCCTCTAGGTTCTTGGCTATGATGCATAAAAGAATTTATAAACATGCCAGTTTAGTTAGGCCAGTAAAAAAAATTTTTTTTGAGAAATGGGGGAAAGAACAGAGCTTGCTGAGAAATGGGAGAGAAAGACAGAAATACACACCAAGACTTGGTGTGGGCCCCTCTAGACAGAGACAGCGAGTCTCTGCATCATGTGATTACCTTTTAAACTGCTAATTATTCCACCCCCTTACTAATGATAATGGGATGGGCCCCAGTGGTTACTGGGTACCCCACTTATGGTGGGGGCAATGGTGAGGCCTTTTTGGAATATCTGGGGCAAAGGCGAGGTCCCAGAAAGAGGAACTGGGACCTCAAGATTAAACTCAATGTCCCAGCAGGTTCTTGCAGCCATGTTGTCTGCTGGCCATGTGATCTGTCTGCCATGTTATCTGTCAGCCATGCTGTGGGTCATCTTCTCCCCCATTACCCTGTACTAAACTGCCTCATATCCTCTACTACATATGCTATCCCATTTAAACATTACCATACTCCCAGTGATTACCACTTTCTACAGAGGGACAAAGAGCCAGGAATTATACCAGCTGTTTGGACTTCTATAACTTATTTAAAATTTCTGTGTCTCTTTTTCATCAACACTAAAATGTGAACCATAATGGAATTTTACTTTGAGGGGGGATTATGTTGATTAAATTAGTTTATTCATATTAGAATAGTAACTGGCACATCATCACCATACAATTTTGATTTTGCCTTTAGTAAACAATAATTGTGTCTGATTTTCATTGAAATATGTAAAAGAACATTTTTCATTAATCAGCCCCATTTCATCACCAATTCATTCACGAACCTATTGCAATCTTTTTCCCTCTTCATCCCTCTAAGGGCAAACAAGGAGCTACTACCTGCAAATTCCATTCAACACTTCCATTACTTACCTTGCTGTCTCCCTCCACTACATTAGCCACTGTTACTCATCTGGTATCTGGAACAGTAACTTTGTAGCCTTTGATCTTAGCAAACAAGGTCCTCACAGAATAAATTTAAAAAAACATTCACTTTAAGGTAGCAAAATTGCTAAAAAGTTAACTCTCTAATTTGCCAGCAATGATAAGCCTTCAATAAATAAAATCAACCCAAATTTTTGACATTAATTATGTATGATCCATTTTAAAATAATTACCTCTTAATTAAAAAAGAGTGCATATACATTAAGTTGAGTACTTATTAAGGTTTCATTGGATTACCTGTTCTAGGCAGTTTTTCAGAAAATTTCTCTCTTCCACTGAGAGATGTCCATTAACTCCCTTTACTTTCTTTCTCATATTTATGAAATGTCCCTCTTTCCATGAATTTCTTGACGTCAATAAATGTCTACCAATAGTTTTGTAATCTTGACTTGGTTTTGCTAATTATTTTTACCTGAGTATACCACTGGTTTTTATACAGTTAGTAATTGTGCTTCAGGATGCCACATAACACAGTCTATGAAAAATCACAAAAAATGTAAAAAGAAAATAAGAAAGAACAGATCACAGCCCTGCACTTAAATAAACCTTTTTAAAATGAGAAAAATAACAGAAAACTAATCCCAAACCAAGCTGAAAGAAAGAAATAGTAAAGATCAGAGCAGAAATAAATAGAATCAAAAAGAAAAATAAAAAAACAATAGAATCAACACAACCAAAAGTTGTTTCTTTGAGAAGATCAAAAAAATCAACAAACCCTTAGCTAGACTGACAAAGAAAAAAGATGAGAAAGTCCAAATAAGGAAAATCAGAAATGAGAGGGGGACATTACCTCTGACCCCACAGAAATAAGAGAGATCATTAGAGGATATTATGAGCAACTTTATGCCAAAAAACTAGACAATGTAGATAGATGGAAATATTCCTAGAAACATGTGAAATACCTACAATGACCCTAGAAGAAATAAAAGACCTTAGCAAACCAATCACAAGTGAAGAGATTGAAACAGTCTTCAAAAACCTCAAAAAGATGAAAAGCCCAGGACTAGAATGTTTCACAGGTGAATTCTACCAATCACTCAAAGATGATCTAATACCAATCTTGCTGAAACTCTTTCAAACATTTGAACAGGAAAGAACAATAGCAAGCACATTCTATGAAGCCAACATCACCCTAATACCAAAATGAGATAAAGATACTGCAAAAACAGAAAATTACAAGCCAATATCTCTAATAAATATACATGCAATAATCTTCAACAAAATGCTTTTAAACAGAGTCCAAAAACACTTTAAAAGACTTATACATCATGATTAAGTGACATTTATCTTAGCTATACAAGGGTAGTTCAACCCAAGTAAATCAATTAGTGTAACAACCCACAATAAATTGAAGAAGAAAAATCTCATGAGCCTCTTAATTGAGGCAGAAAAGGCATTTGTCAAAAAGCAAAATCTTTCTTGATAGAAATACTCCAAAGTTAGGAATAGAAGGAAACCTTCTCAATATGGTAATGTGTGTATATGAAATACATATATCTAGCATTGTCCTCAACAATGAAAGACTGAGAGCTTTCCCAATGAGAACAGGAACAAGACAAGGATGCCAACTGTCACTATTATTATTGAATATGGTGCTAGAAGGTCTAGCTAGAGCAATTAGGCTAGATAAAGAAATAAAAGTCACCCAAATAGGAAAGGAAGAAGCAAAACTAACACTATTCTCTGATGATATGATCCTATATCTAGGAAATCCTGAAAACTCCAGAACAAAGCTAACTGAATTAATAGATGCATTCAGGAACGTCATGGTATACAAGATTAATATGCAAAAATCAAGAGTGTTTCTATATACTACTCTCTATACATTACTGATGTGCAAACTGAGTAGGAAATCAGAAAGAAAAATCCATTTAAAATAACAACTAAACAAATCAAATGTTTAAGAATGAGCTTAACCAAGGACATATAGGACCTGTGTTCAGAAAACTACAAAACACTGCTAAAAGAACTGAAGAAGACTTAAGTAAATGGAAGGGCATTCCATGTTCATAGACTGGAAGACTAAATATCGTTAAGATATGAATTCTACCCAAACTTATTTACAGATTCAAAGCAATCCCAATAAAATTCCCAACATCCTATTTGCTGAAATAGAAAAACTAATTATCAAGTTTATTTGGAAGGGTAAGGAGCCCCAAATAGCCAAAAATTTGTTAAAAAAATGAACGAAGTTGGAGGACTCTCACTTCATGACTTTATAGTATATTATTCAGCTACAGTGGTAAAAGCAGCATGGTACTGGCATAAAGACAGACAGATTGACCAATGGAATTGAATTGAGAACTCAGAAATAGTCCCTTACATCAACAGTCAAAAGACTTTTGACAAGGTTGTCAAGTCCTCTCAGCTCACCAGAATAGTCTATGTATGGAGACCTGGATAGCCATATCCAAAAGAAAGAAATAGAACCCTTGTCTCACACTTTATATAAAAATTAACTCAAAATGGATAAAGGGCCTAAATATAAAAGCAAAAACCATAAAACCCCTAGAAGTAAATTTAGGAAAATACCTTCAATATCTTACGATAGGCAGAAGTTTCTTAAACCTTACTCCCAAAGCAAGAAAAAAAATTAAATTAATGGGACCACCTCAAAATTAAACATTTTTGCAAATCAAAGGCATTTTGTGAAAGGGGTGAAAAGGCAGCCAAATCAATGTGAGAAAATATTTGGAAATCACATGTTTAATATCCATGATATATTAAGAGATACTTACAATTCAACAACAAAAAAACCAACAAGCCACGTTAAAAATGGCCAAAAATAGACATTTGTCCAGAAAAGAAGTACAAATGGGGAAAAAACACATAAAAGTGTTCAAAATCACTAGCTATTAGGGAAATGTAAATCAAAATTACAAGATATCATTTTACACCTTTTAGAATGGCCACTATTAAAAAGTCTGAAAACTGTAAATGTTGGAGAGGATGTGGAGAGAGAGGAATGCTTATTCACTGTTGGTAAGAATGTAGAATGGTATAACCACTGTGGAGGATGGTTTGCCAGTTCCTAAGGAAGTTGAATATAGCCTGCCATGTGATCCAGCAATGCCATTACTAGGTATATACCCAGAAGAACTGAGAGTAGTAACATGAAAAGACATCTGCACACCAATGTTCATAGTGACATTATTGATGATTGCCAAAAAATGGAATAACCAAGGTGTCCATCAACTGATGAATGGATAAACAAATGGCAGTATATGCACACTGTGGAATATTCTGCAGTTGTTAGAAGAAATGAAGTCACGAAGCATATGACAACATGGATGAACCCTGAGTACACTATGTTAAGTGAAGCAAGGGAAACACAAAAGGATAAATACTGTAAGTTTGTGCTATTATGAACTAAATATATTGTGTAAACTCATGGAGTTAATAATTAGAATATAGGTCACAGAGGAAATTAAACAAAGATATGTCATGTCACTAAGCATGTGACCATATGAGAGAAATCCTTCACCATGTTGAAATTACCACTTGTTGATGAGTTAAGAATCTTTTCTCTGTGGCCAATGAAGACATAGTTGACCAAGACTACAGTACAATCTAGAGTCTAGGACATTCCTGATCTTGTGATTTTACACAGGAAAAGTAAGTATCATTGCCTTTCCTAGAGTTACTTCACTGAATGTGGGTACCTATGACCACAGATTATTCTTCTACCTGGAAAATGGACATCACTACAATATGTCTTCTGTGCCAGAAAAATTCAGGAGCTTGGTAATATTTTCTATGATTTTTCTGAAAGTGTTTCCCAAATCCTTTCTGCCCGCTTTCCAGTTTCTTTAAAATCTTCTTGTCAGAACTTCTCTTCCTGCATCTCTGAGAAATGGCCTTTCACTTTCTCACCTCCCTTTCCACTTAAAGAACACGAAACCTTAGTTCATCCAGACTCCCTAAACCATGTCTGAATTTCTTACTATGTTCCAATGGACTCTTGGGCTCACATTCTCTAACCAGCTGTTTAGGGAGGCTGGTTTTTACTTTATGAGGAATGATACTCATTGAGAAAGGGGACTTCCTTAATTTTGGCAGACAATAACAGTGTTAAGTATTCAGTTGTTGGTGGTCTAATCCTTCCACATTTATTGTGTGCTGTGAACCTGGCCACAGGGATCCAGCTCCTTAGACTGAGAACACTAAGGTCTTTAGTCCACCACTGTCTTGAGCTGCAAGGCTCTCTCAGTCAATATACTGACTGCCTAATATATAACTGGTTTTCTGAGAGGGCAGAGCTGAGACTCACTCTCTTTAATGAAAAATGAAGCATGATATTTAGAGTCACAGAAAAATACTAAATGAGGAAATGTGAGTGTCCCTTTCTTCTGGGCCTCAATCCTATGTTCTTGAGAAAATTGAATTTTCTGTTTTAATCTATTCTCAATCAGATCCATGCTAAAGTAATTAATGTAAAGAACATTTGGAGATAATAAGAACTAGGGAAAGTTCTGAGGAAAAGTCCATGGTCACTGCATTTTGTTTACTATGCATTTTATCTACTTCCATGAGCTTTGCCCCATTGCAGAAGATACCCATGCCAACAGAGACTTTATATTGGTTGAGTATTTATGACAACTCATTATGGTCACCCATGTCTGTCCTATAACTATGGAAGTACTTCAACTTCCTCTACTTTTAATGACATTTATCTATTCATTTATTCATTCATTGAAAAACATTGTAAAGCAAATGACTTTGGACAAGTATCATACACATGTTGAAGTAAGCCTCATAGTATAATCACTGATGCTTAAGTACTTGTCACCTTCAGAGCACTGTTGGTCTCATTAGATCTAAAGAGTTGATACGATACCTGTCTCCATACTTGAAACCCTTCCCAGAATTGTTCATTTTTACTTTAGACACATGCTTTGGTAAGAGATAAAGATCTCCATCATCAAAATTTCACTAGAAAAGAATATAATTATTTGTGGTAATGCCTGAATTCAACTTTATTCCCCAGTTCTATTAAGATAGCCTTTGAAGAAAACATGAATGCCAAAATGGGTTTCTGGTTATTTGTTGTTGTTGTTTTTCTGTCTGCTATTCAAGGCAAATTGGTAAGGTAAACAGCCTTGAGAAAAGCTCCAGAGATCTCCTTTCTACAGGCACCTCTATCTTCTCAGAAATGACCCAAGATCCCCTCCTTTCATATATATTCTATATCTGTAATCACTCACTCAAATTCTGGGCTGAATTAAAAGCACAGTGTTCCTTCTTGGAGATAAGTGAACATTTTTGTCATTTGCATTTCACCATTTCTTTAAACATTAGTATAGGGGCTTTGATACCCCTTTTAATAAGGTATAATTCATCAGAAGGCTTGTGTACAGGGCCTAAGGTAAGATCATTAAAAAGTCACATAGTATGGTTAATAACTGCCTCACTGATAGATTATTGTGCTTCTGTCATGGAATAAAAGTTTTTAGGTTTGGGGTACATAATCAATAGTTTCTCCAATATTCTTTGAAGATGATGGAGTATACTAATGCTAAGAGTTGGGAACTTGTGGCCAGGGCTATATTACAGAGTAAATGTGGAAGAACTAAACCAATTTTTCTGACTAATTGGATTTTAATTTCACAATTCTTACAAATTTTTACTTCTAGAAAAGAATGCCTTTGGTCACTATTTTTTTGTTATTATTGAATCCACAGAAGTTATTTACTTTCAAAAGTATATTACAAACTCAGAAATAAAATTTATTTTTAATATGGTGGTTCTTTGTGGCTGAATATTAATTAATTTGGGACAATCCCCTTGAGTACAGATTACATATTGAACAAGACTCAGGTAATTTGATAAGTGTTCTAAATAAGGGCTCAGTTATTTAAGTTTTTGAAAAGAAAAGTGGCAGGGGTGGGCATAGTGGAATATTAATTCAAGGACAGCAAAATTTAACTACTAAGCAGTACTGTAAACTTTTATTGTAAGTTTTGTGGGATACATCAAGATTAAATTTGCCTGGTATTGCCAAAGATAGAGATCCCAGGAAGGACTCACAGTTCAAGTGGAATATCAGAGTTTTTTCTAATATAGGTAGCAAAGTAGATGTTGGAATTCAAAAAACTCTGAGCCCAAATATAGAAACATTGGTCAGGATTCCATTTGATGATAAAGAAACAGGCACGAAGACTGGTATCACATAGATCATGGAGAATGATTGCTCAGGTAGGTGCACTCCAACAGCTCAAAAAAATATAATGTTTATACAAAACACTGCCTTACAAAGAGCAGAGACTCAACAATGTGTCTTGAATGACTTTGTGGATGAATGGGTGAATGGATGGATGGAATTTGTACATTTACACAAATTGTGGGGTGTTCCTTTCAAAGCAGGGATGTGTACATGTTGTTAATTTCAGCAAAACAAAGCCCTCTGTCAGGCTATTACAACTACCACGAAAAAAAAAAAAAAGATAAGCACTCCACCGCCTCCTTTTCTCTCCCAATTCCTGGCCTCCATTTTGCATTTCCCTTAAGTACAACTTGAAGTTGCCCTTCTGAAACTGGAGACAATCCCCAAGTGTTTTTGCTACATATTCTGTCCAATTAATGAATTCATTTAGCAATTATTGATTGAGACTCCATTAGGCATTGCTCACTGTGTGTGTGTATGTTATGAAGACAGAAAGTAATAGCAAAATTTCAGCCCCCCATGAAACTGTACTGTCATTATAGAGAAAAGAAACACACCACACACATGTATTGCTACAAGACCTGAACAAAATAGAAAGGCAAATGATGTGAATAATTTACAATGGACTGATTAATTGTTACAAAGCAAAAGAAAGTAAATATGGTTTAATGTCTTTAACAAGATAGAGGTAAATAACAGTAATGCATTCATTTACTTAGCTTTATTTTCATCATTTGAAAGAATGGGGTTAATACTGATTTTCCTTGAGATTTATATGAGAATAGAGAAGGGAGTGGAGTGATAAAAGTGGAACAAGTAGTAAATAAGGCAGAATTTCAAAGTAAATAAGAAATAAATCAATGAAAAGGAATGTGAAATACCTCTGTATTAACAAGTCAGGGAAACAGGAAGTTTCCTGAGGTGATCAGGAGCAAACAGAGTTCTCTGGCCTCACAAAGCTGTATCTGAAGAATGGTGGTTGATGAGCCCAGAGGGTGGTTAATGCAGATTAATGCATTGAAATTCTAATGAGAAATTTGATTTTTTTCTCTAAGCATCGTGATTTGGAAGGAAAATACTCTTGTTTTGAAGTAAAATGACACAAATTCAAATCCTTGCTTTTTAAAAACTGATCAGTGTGGGAATCTAGAAAAGTTGTATAATCATTGGGATTAAATATTCCCACCTGTGAAGTGAATTCAGCAGTCTCTTCCATAGTTTATCCCCCACTTTCATAACACACATGTACATACAGTAGAAAACATGTGTGAACATCATTTGTACAAGACAAACTAACTTAATAACGCAGCATGTTAACATTAATCAGTAAAGAAAAAGTCAGAGGGTTTTTTCCTTGGGGGAACAAGAGAACAGGTGATATAGGTGAGCAGACATTTGCATCAGCTTTTCCAGGTTATCCTCTAGAATTCCTAAAAGATAATGAGGAATATTGTAGAACATAAGGGCCCAGCTAAAGTGATGACATATTTAGTTATGGGGCAAATCTCCAGCAGGCCTTTATAATTGATGATAACATTATTCATTGCCCTTACCAGGATAGAGCCCAGGGGGCTGATCCAGAGCTCAGAGATGGTGCAGCAGAGAGCCAGGGACCTGGCAACTGTTGTGGAAAGAAGAGATTTTGGTCCTATTCTTACTTTTATTCCTAAAGAACTCAGTGTCAAAATATGGCCTTAGGGAACCACAGCACCATCACCTTGTTCATCGTTCTCAGGCTGAAAGCTGACCCCAAGATCCAGGCTCTGCTCTTTGTGCTGTTCCTGATGATTTATCTTCTGATTCTGATGGGGAACTTGCTGCTGATACTTATGATCCATATAGATTGTCACTTCCACACACCGATGTACTTCTTCCTGAGCCAACTCACCTTTCAAGACATTTTCTACTCTTCAGTCACTGTGCCCAAAAGTCTGGAGAACCTTCTGTCTCAGAGGAAAGCCACCTCTATAGGAGGCTGCCTGGCTCAGGTCTTCTTTTTGTTTGCTGCTACAGGCATTGAGGCCTGCCTGCTCTCAGTGATGGCCTATGACCACTATGCTGCCATATGCCACCCACTACTCTATGGACAGGTGATGAGTAAACAGTCATGTCTGAAGTTTGTGTGGGGCTCTTGGGTTGTGGCCTTTCTGGATGCAATCATCAACCTCCTCCTGGCTTTGAATTTGGACTTCTGTGAGATTCAAACCATCCACTACTCTTCCTGTGAACGGCCCTCCCACTTCCCTCTCTCCTGCTTTGATACATCCACCAACTCTGCAATGTTGCTCTGCTCTGCCCTCTTGCATGTCTTAGGGACCTGCCTCCTGATTTTCTAATCTTATGCCTGCATTGTCTCTACCATCCTGAGCATCAGCTCTAGCTCAGGCAGAAGCAAGGCCTTCTCCACCTGCTCCTCCCACCTCACTGCAGTGAGCTTGTTTTATGGCTCAGCTATTCTTTGCCATCTGATGCCAACCTCAGGTTCCCCACTGGAGTTGATGCTTTCCATACTGTACAGTATAGTCATGCCCCTAGTTAATCCTTTCATCTATAGCCTGAAGAACTAGGAGGTGAAGGCAGCTGTGAGAAAAATGAAGCTAAAATATTTACACCATCTCAGGGAGTACTGAAGAGACAGAGTATGGAGGGAAGTAGGAAAGAAATGCAGCTGGACATGAAATGTGTGATATTAAGAACTTCCCGATTGCCTAATTTGTGCATGTCATAAGACACATTGTTGGGTCTCGCTTCTTAAAAATTATCAAGGAAAGTGTTGGGAGCTATTTTGTTTGCCATTATTCAGAGAAAGCAATGAGTCAGAAAGCCTCTTAATCCTATAGTTATGGTTAATGACATGTTAATTCATATTTTTGAAAATAATTCATATTAGTATTGACGCTGCATGTTTTGTGTCCTGAATTTTTAATTTGAATTAAGGTGGCCGTGAAAAGATTTTCTAAGGAGAGAGACTGGGTCTCTGAAGAAAGAAAAATAATGACTTGTACTTCACGGGGTGGAAGAAGAGGTCGACAGACAGTAGTAGAAGGACTCTGGAGACAAACAGAAATATATAAATGTGGCCATGAAAGGAAGTAAGAATTTGACAGATACAACAGGTAAACTCACAGCTGATAATTTACTGCCAGTAATCTAAGCATCTTTTAAAATATGAAGAAAAAATTCAAGACTGAAATTAAGGTGTTGGATGGGCTGGGCTCTTATTTGGAGTCTCTGGGGAGAAATCTTCCAGACTCGTGCAGTTTGTTGGCAGAATCCAGTTCCTTGAAACTGTTGGTCTGAGTTCTCCCTTTGCTTGTTGGCTGTTAGCTAGGTAAACATATAAGCAGGATACCCCTATTAAAAGAATGGAGGAGAAAATGGATTCAGCATAGAGTAAGGAGGAGGGAGAGACAAGGAAAGTATGAAGGAACAATGAGAGATATGGAAAGGGGAAGGATTTAATAATATCAAATAGTGTTGAATGATGTTAGAGAAGGATTCTCTCTTGAGAGGAAGATAATTGAATACTGGCAAATGCAGAACTTCTGTTTGTCCCAGAATAAGTTCCAAATTGTGGGAAACTTGGGAGAGTGCTGAAAAGCCCTGTTACCCAGGAATATTATGGAGCCTTCCTTCTTCTTGTCCTCTCTCTTTTCTTTCTGCAAGTCTCCCACCTCTTGGTATCTGGGCTCACTTGATGCCCTCAAACCAACTTCTACTGAACTCTAACTTTTCTCCTAAAGGATATTTGTCTAAAAGCCATTGTTGCTAATAATTCTTCTTGTAAAACATATTCTTAAAATCTATGCATATCAAAATTTTAGAATTTTATATAAGATAAACATATTTCACCCCATTTCAACATACTGACTTGTTTTCAACCTGTTTTGCTGCTTTGCTTCCTTGTTGGATTTGGGGCATTTTTTATCTCCATTTTCTTGGAATATTTTAACAAGCTTTACCAGTATTCATTTGTGATTCCCTAAATCTTTTTTGAGGATTTTTGTCTTCTTTTTGTTATTTTTCATATATGCATAGCTTTTTTTAATTTTATATTTTTATTAAAAAAATTTTTTTGCATACCTTTTTTACTTCTATTATTTCTTCTATTAAACAAATTAGTGCCTACTCAGTTCTGGTTCCCATGTGTTAGCTATATTAATCTGATAAATTTATTGTAAAAAAATGGATATATTAGAATATTTCAAATTCCAGTGGACTTAATTTTTCACTCTTTTATATTATAAAAGATTATTGACTCATGTTATAAAATTTAATACTAATTCACATTTTTCTAAGTGTAAATAAATATGTAAAATAAAATATTTAAAATGGATCAGCCATCCAAATAAAATTAGTAACACATCAATAATTACATTTCTATACTTCAGATTTTATTCTACATGTTTGCAGTGCATTCTTGGACATATTTATAATCACACTATTAACATACTACCATTTTGCCTAGAATCATATCATACACATTTTCCAATTCCTTCTAATTTTCAAAATTCAAATTTTCAATTATTCCCTTTTCTAGAGCATATAAACCAAATTAGATGTGATAGTCCCACTATACTTAGACATTCTTTCCCCCTTTTCCCATTATAAAAATTGCTTCATTCATTTATTTCTCATGTTGTTCCAAATTATATCTCAGGCAGAGTTTCACTTAACTAATATTGCATTAAACTATTTTATTCACATTTTTATTTCTATAGATAGTATTACTCCCAGACCTTGAAAAATGGGGTCAAATATCCTGAGACTATTAAAGTTCTTGATACTGTTCAATTTAAATAAGACAGGACCAAAACACTGTAGTTAGTAAATCCAATGGACTCAAGGCTTTTTTTTTTTTAATTTTTTTTTTTTATATTTTAAAAGATGCTTAGATTACATAAATGTTACACTAATATTACAGGGATTCCCATGTTCCCCACCTCCCACACCTCCCATAACCTTACACATAAACATTCTTCATTAGTGTGGCACATCACCTGCAATGAATATACACATCCTGGGGCTTTGCCACTAAGCATAGACCATAGTTCACATTATAGACCACACTGTCTCCAACAGAGTTCTGCATATTATATGCTAATGTAAAATGGCCTATATCTGTCGTTGTAAAGTGACTTAGGATAATTCCCAAGTCCTGAAAAAGGCCCTGTATTACAACTGCTTTTCCCTCTCCCTGCCCCGAAAGCATCCAGTGGCCCCTGGCTCCACCTCAATGTTGAATTTTCATCCATTGCTTGAATCACAATATGTCTGCAACAGAATACCAGTAAGTCCACTCTATTCCATAGCTCTTCCCCCTATCCTGAGGAGTCTGGGATGGTGATGTCCACTCCACCTCCAAGTGAGAGGGGGCTTATATCCCATGGATAAGATGGATGGGATTATCCTGCCTGCAGCTGCAGACTCTCTCCAATCCCTGGGATGGCTATTGTCCATCATCACGTCATTACTAGGTGACTTGGGTGAGTCCATTGAGCTGTAGAGTAGGACATGCAGCTCCACTGAGATTCCAGGCACAGCTGGGACATGGGCAGACCAAAGTTTCCAGTCTCTGGAAGTATACCTACAAACTCTAGCACCACATATAGGTTTGAATAGAAGTGACTGATGGATCATGTGTAGGGAAGACTTATTTGAGTCCAACTCTGTCACTCTCAGGAGCACGGATACTAAAGTATAGTCCACTGATAAGGCATAAATCTGTGGAACTATGACCCCTTATATAGGACCTGGATGTCTGCAGAGCCCTCAGGAGCCCCTCTGTGTGGGGTGATATCCACTTTGGATATGAGATCCTACTGAGGTGTGGATAAGTTTTACCTATGGGATGACCTCCCGAATCTCTTTGAAGTCTCTTGGCCATATGAACTCATTTATCTTTACCCTTTCCCACTTTTATTCAAGGTCTTTTTCCAGTCATATTGCCAGTTGCCACTTGTAATTAATCCCTTGTTGCCAGGGAGGCTCAACCCCAGGAGTCATGTCCCACGCAGGGGGGAAGGTAATGCATTCATATGCTGAGTTTGGCTTAGAGAAAGGCCACATTTGAGCCACAAGGAAGCTCTCAGGTGGCACCCTTAGGCACCCCCTAACAAAAGGCTAAGTTTCAATAACAACAGCAAAGACTCATAAGGCTAGTCATCAAAAACAGGAACACATTAGTGGACCATCCTCCTTTGCGAAACTCTGCCCCTGCACTTGGGGTACTGTTGCTGCTCCCTTGGAGAATGTGGCAGAGCTCTCCAGGCTGGGAATTCAGTGTTCTCTCATTTCTTGAGTGATTCTCCATGTACTGTGACCATGCCCAACCCCTTGATCATTTGAACAATGTTATACACCTTTCATGTATATTCAGGTGAAATTCCTCCCATGAAACCCCGATCCCATACATCCCCCACCAATGATCCTCTTCTGCCCCCATTGTATCCCTTTTGTGATCTAAAACTTCCCTCAAGAAGAAGCCCATATAATAGCCAAATACAATAAATAGGAAAATAAGATAATAATGGTAAGTTTAAATGTAAGAGATAAAATACATGGAAACTTGAAAAGAAAAACACTAAAAACAAAATAAAATTAAAGGATTGGGATAATCAAAAAGTGGGAAAAACAAAAAAAATAATTTTTTAAAAAACACTTTTCCTTTTATCACTGCATTTTCAGGTGTCTAGTCTGTACCGTGGCACCTTCCCCCCTCACTCCCCAGTGCTAAACATTGTCAATGGTTTAGAGTATAGTTTACAATTTATATGTTACATTTTAATAATTTTTGATGATATTTACCATGTCCTGTGTCCATCACTGTAAGGTAATGAAAAACATTTCCCCTGACCACTAAATACCCCCTGTTTGATCTTTTCTATTCCTTCCTCCCCATCTCCCTGGAGTACATGACATGCCCCTGTCTTGACTCATTGGATGACAAGATTCATATTACATGCAACAAAAGGTCTTGATACGCTGATTGTTGTCCCCTATTAGGATCCACCCTTGCTCCTAAGAGACAGCCAACTGTCCATTTTTGGGTGAATCAGTCCTCCCAAGATGGGGTTCCATCTCCTTCCCACTCACCGTGTGGGTCTCCATTCCCCAACACAACACATTATGACAGGATGAACACTCACACTTTCCAGAAGCCTACTCCAGATGCACCCCATCCTGAATGCCCCCCCAAACTAAACCTAAACCAGTGACACTACTTGTCATATTGCCATAAGAGCATTCCCACTCCTGCACTTTCAACCTCATACCCACAAATCCCGTGTTCACCTGGTCCCTCTCCCATCTCTCCCCCCAGAATCCTGGGGATTCTAACCCACACTTCCTAGTCTACAAACCTGTCAACCCTGCAGCACTAAACCCAGTAACATCATTAAATCCTTTCCTATCCTTCACTATGCAACTATACTCACTCTTTACCATAGATTATGTCCATATGGGTGATTGCTCAAAACATTCTCTTCTCTTTCTCTCTCTTGTTAACCTGTCTTTCAGACAATGTTTCTCAGAGACTGCTCACTTTCCTCAATTCAAATCAGTGATGTCATGTACTGTTCATCCTTCAATGCCTGGCTTGCTTCACTCAACATAAGGTCTTCCAGATTCATCAATGTAATCCCATGTGTCAGCACTTTATTCCTTCTTACAGCTGAGTAATATTCCACTATATGTATGTTCCATATTTTTTTTATCCATTCATTTGTTGATGGGCACTAGGGTTGATTCCAACTTTTGGCAATAGTGAACAATGCCGCTATGAAACTTGGTGTGCATATATCTGTTCGTGTCTTTGCTTTCAATTCTTCTGGGCATATACTCAGCAGTGGAATAGCTGGATCATACAAAAGATCTATTGTTAGTTTTCTGAGGAATCACCAAAGTGTCCTGCACTGAGGCTGGACCATTCCACAAACCCACCAGAAGTGGATGAGTGTTCCTATTCCTCCACATCCTCCCCAATACTTATAGTGTGCTGTGGTTTTAAGAGCTGCCATTCTAATGGGTGTAAGATGGTATCTCATTGTAGTTTTGATTTGCATTTCCCTAATAGCTAGCGATGTTGAGCATTTTTTTCATGTGCTTTTTAACCATTTGTATTTCTTCCTTGGAGAAGTGTCTTTTCAGCTAACTTGCCCATTTTTTAAATGGGTTGTGTGTCTTTTTATTTTTGAGATGCAGGATTTCTTTATATATGCAGGATATTAGGCTCCTATCTGATATATGGTTGCCAAATATTTTCTTCCATTGAGTAAGCTGCCTTTTTATTTTCTTAATAACATCCTTTGAGGTGCAGAAGTTTTCAATATTGAGGAGATCCCATTTATCTATGTTTTTCTTTTGCTGCTCATCCTTTGGATGTGAAGGTGATGAAACCATTTCCTATTACAAGGTCCTGTAGGTGCTTCCCTACATTATCTTCCAAGGTCTTCATGGTTTTGGCTTTCATATTTAGATCTTTGATCCATCTGGAGTTGATTTTTGATAAGGTGTGAGATGGTATTCCTCTCTCATTCTTTTGGATATGAATATCCAGTTCTCCAAGCACCACTTGTTAAAGAGGCCATTCTCTCCCAATTGAGTGGGCTTGGTGGCCTTGTCAAATATCAGATGACTATACATGCGAGGACCTATATCAGAACAGTCAATTCAGTTCTATTGGTCAGTATGTCTATCCTTGTGCCAGTACCATGCAGTGTTGAGCACTGTAGCTTTTTAGTATGTTTTAAAGTCAAGTAGTGTGATACTTCCAACTTCATTTTTCTTTTTCAATGTGTCTTTGGTGATTCAGGGCCTCTTACATTTCCAAACATATTTTGCAGTTAGTTTTCCAAGTTCCCTAAAAAATACAGTGTTGATTTTTATTGGGATTGCATTAAATCTGTAAATTAGTTTGGGTAGGGTAGACATCTTGATGATGTTTAGTCTTCCTATCCATGAACAGGGAATATTCTTCCATTTATTTAATTCTTCTTTGATTTCCTTTAACAGTGTCTTGTATTTTTCTGTATATAAGTCCTTTGCATCTTTATTTAAATTTATTCCTAGATATTTGATTCTTTTAGTTACTATTGTAAATGGTATTTTTTTCTTAACTTATTCCCCAGATTGCTCGTTATTGGTGTACAGAAATGCTACTGATTTTTGAGCATTGATTTTATAGGCTGTGACATTACTGAACTCCTTTATAAGTTCTAGAAGCTTTGTTGTAGATTTCTCAGGGCTTTCTATATATAGGATCATTTAGTCTACAGATAATGAAATTTTTACTTCTTTTTCAATTTGGATGCCTTTTATATCTTTTTCTTGACTCAGTGCTCAAGTGAGTACTTCTAAGACAATGTTAAATAGGAGTGGTGATAGTGGGCATCCTTGTCTTGTTCCAGATCTCAGAGGGAAGGCTTTTAGAATTTCACCATGGAAGATGATGTTACCTTTGTGTTTTTCTTATATACCCTTTTTCATGCTCAGAAATTTTCTTTCTATTCTTATCTTTTGTAGTGTTTTTCTCAGGAAAGAGTGCTGTATTTTGTCAAATGCTTTTTCTGCATCTACGGAGAAAATCATGTGGTTTTTCTCTTCCAATCTGTTTATGTGGTGTGTTACATTGATTGATTTTCTTATATTGAAACATCCTTGCATACCCAGAATGAAACCCACTTGGTCATGGTGTATAATTCTTTTTATATGTTGTTGAATGTGACTGGCAAGTGTTTTGTTGAGGATTTCATCATCTCAGTTCATTAGAGAAATTGGTCCACAATTTTCCTTTCTTCTGGTATCTTTGTTTGGCTTTGGTCTTAGGGCAATGTTGGCATTATAGAATGAGTTAAGCAACATTCCTTCTACTTCTATTTTTTGGAAGAGCTGAAACAGAATTGGTGTTACCTCTTTCTGGAATGTTTGGTAGAATTCAGCTGTGAAGCCATCTGGTCTTGGGATCTTCTTAGTTGGGAAGTTTTTGATGACTGAGTCTATCTGTTTACTTGCAGTTGGGATGTTGAGTTCATCAATTTCTTCTTTCTTCAATGTAGGTTGTTTGTGAGTTTCTAGAAATTGGTCCATTTCCTCTAAATTATCATTCTTGTTGGCCTATAATTTTTCAAAGTATCCCCTTAAGATACTCTATTTCTGTGGGGTCAGTAGTGATATCCCATTTCTTATTCCTTATTTTGTGTATTTGCATTTGTTCTTTCTTTTACTTTGGTAGTCTGTCCAAGGGTTCGTCAATTTTATTGATCTTCTCAAAGAAACAGCTTTTGGTTTTGTTTATTGTTTCTAAGGCTTTCTTATTATCTATTTCTTTGAGTTCTGCTCTAATCTTTGTTATTTCCTTCTTTTACTTCCTTTAGGTTTAGTTTCCTATTGTTTTTCCAATGCCTCCAAGTGTGCAGTTAGGTCTTCAATTTTAGCTCCTTCTTCTTTTTTAGTATATGTATTTATGGCTATGAACTTCCCTCTCAGGACAGCTTTGGCTGCTTCCCTTAGGTTTTGATATGTTGTGTTGTCGTTTTCATTAATTTGAAGGTAGTTATTGCTTTCTTTTGAGATTTCCTCCTTGACCCACTGTTTTTCTTAAAGAGTGTTGTTTAATTTCCATATCTTTGTGCCTAATCTTTTTCTCTGGCCCTTAATGATTTCCAGTTTCATTCCATTGTGGTCAGAGAAATTACTTTGTATATCTCAATCTTTCTGAATTCATTGAGAGTTGTTCTGTGGCCTAGCATGTGGTCTATCTTGGAATATGTTCCATGTGCACTCCAGAAGCATGTAAATCCTGCTGTATTTGGGTGTAGTGTTCTGTATATGTCTATTAGGTGCTGGTCCTCTAATGTATTGTTGAGAGTCTTTACTTCTTTATTGATTCTCTGTCTAGATGATCTGTCTAATGGTGATAATGATGTATTAATGTCTCCCGCTATAATTGTAGAGACATTTATTTCTCCCCTTAGTTTTTCCAGAGTTTGCCTCATGTATTTTGCAGTACCCCGTTTCGGTGCATAAATGTATGATTGTTCCCTCTTCTTGAGAGATTACCCTTTTACTAATATATAGTGTCCATCTAAGTCTCTTGGAATAGTTTTGCATTTAAACTCATTTTTTTTCTGATATTAGGATAGCCACTCCTGCCCTTTTTTGACTATTGTTTGCTTGTAAAATTTTTCCCAGCCATTTCCTTTCAGCCTCCTTGAATTCCTGGGTCGAAGGTGGGTTTCTTGTAGGCAGCATATAGATGGAACATATTTCATTATCCATTCTGGCAATCTCTGTCTCTTGAATGGTGAATTTAATCCATTAACATTCAGTGTTACTACTCGCAATGAATTTCTTACTTCAGCGATATTTTCTTTGGGTTAATGTATATCATATATTGTTTTTATTTCTCTTTTTAGTTGTTTTTACACTCTCCTCCAACTCTCTCTCCCTTGATTTTTCCTTTCAACTTGTATAACTTCCTTTAGTATTTCTTGTAGTGCAGGTTTCTTATTGTCATACTCTCTTAATTTCTGTTTATCTGTGAATATTTTGAACTCTCCATTTTTGAATGCGTGTTTTGTTGGATAGAGAGTTCATGGCTGGAAGTTTTTTTTTTCTTTTAGTACCTTGACTATGTCATACCACTGTGTTCTTGCCTCCATTGTTTCAGATGGGAAATCATCACTTAATCTTATTGTGCTTCCCTTGTATGAGATGGTTCTCTTTTCTATTGCTGCCTTGAGTATTTCTCTTTGTCTTGAGCATTGGACATTTTGACAAGTATATGTCTTGGAGCTGGCCTTTTGGGATTTTTACTGTTTAGGGTGTGCTGTGCTTCCTGGACATGTACATCCACTTCTCTCATTAAGATTGGTAATTTTTTAGCCATTATTTCCATCAACACTCCTGTTTCCTTTCCCTTCTCTTCATCTTCTAGGATGCCTATAATGCATGTGTTTTTCCCTTTTGTGTTGTTTGTTAAGTCCCTGAATCCTTGCTGGATTTTTTCTATGTTTTTATCTATCTGTTCTACTATCTCTTTGATTTCAGACATATTGTCTTCCCCATCACTAATTCTTTCTTCTGCCTGTTCAATTCTGCTGTTATGTGAATCCAGCATCTATTTGATTTCTCAGATTGTGCCATTGTTCACCATCATAGCCGTTATCTTTTTATGTGTGTTTACAATTTCTTCAGTATGTTCTCCCAGTGTCTTCTTAATATCCTTAATCTTTTCTTTCACTTCATTATGTTGGTCCATGATATTTATTTGGAAAGCTTTGATGAGTTGTTCAATGTTCTGCAACTCTTTCTGGTTTATAGTTTGTTCATTGGACTGGTTCATGTCTTCCTGTTTCTCAGTGTGCTTTGTAATTTTTTTTTTCCCACTAGTCATCATTTTATCTTGATGTGCTATTCAGTTGATTAGCTTCTCTCTCTGCTCTAGAGTTTTATTTAGCTGGTGGTTCCATGTGTGTTTTAAATTTTCTCTTTGAGACTCTGTTTTTCTTATTTTATTTCCTTGCTTCTTTCTATTTTCCCTTGAAGGTAAAAGATTAGGGCTAGAGGAACCAAAATATGGTAGAAAGGAAGGAGGATAATAGTAATATTGTTAAAAGTTAGAATAGGGGCTGTATAAGACTTAGTAAAATGAATATTTATGTCATGTAAGCAGTGTAGAGTAATAGGGAAAAAATTGGAGTACCTACAATGTACTGGGAAACCAAATAGAAGAAAATATATATAATGATTTAGAAGGCTAGAATGATGAGGAGAGAGAGAAAGAGTAAAGAGAGTGCTGAAAGCAAAAAGTTAATAATAATAAAAAAAGAAGAAAACAGAATAGATAGAATAGAATTTGATACCTTTAAGTTGTGGGCTAATGAAAAAAGGTGATATGTAAAAACCACAACAGCAAGCCGAAGGCAGAACGATGAAGGAAAGAAAAGAGAAAGCATTCAGAGACAAAATCAATATAGACAAAAAATGGGAAATCATGGAAGAAGAAGCACAGCAAAGAAGAGACAAGCTAGCAGCAACTAATTTAAAGAAAAAAAAATTAAAGAAAAAAGAAGGGGGAGGAAAGAGGAAAGCAAAGCAAGAGACAACAAATAAACAAAGAAAAAACAAACAACCACACAAACAAGCAGTCAAACAAAGCTAAGGAAGTACAGTTTTCCTCCTTGGGCCCTTGTGGAACCTCTCCACCTATTTGTGTTCATCATTCAATTGCCCTGCAAGGTTCTATCTGCAGGTTTTGAGGCAGATTTTAACAATTAACTAAGTTCAATAAAAAATTCTTTTTTTAAAAAGTGACTGTCTTCTTTTTGTTTGTTTGTTTGTTTGTTTGATTTTTGGTGACATAAGGGACCCAAAAGAAGTACTCTTCTAGACCACCCCTTCAATGAGGGGACCCTAAATAAGCTCACGGAAACTAATCAAGCACTTCCCACTTCCTGGCCTCCACAGGGGAGTTGAAGCTCTGATGTTTGTCAGTGCAGAATGATAAAATTGGCTGACTCTGCCCTCTCTGGAGCCAAGTCTCAAGATCACTGGGCTGTTGGGTAAATCAGGCTCTCTCAGCAGATTCGCCTCTCCCCTCAGTCAGGTGCTGCTTCAAGGCAAGTTATCTGCTCCCCAAAGCTATGATGGGGTCCAGGAAGCCATATCCACGGATACGAAACCCTTGTCCACCTTCTGTCAGAACCCTCCCCCTCTCTGAGAATGTTCCCTCTCACTGGGTTGCCAGAGGGATTTGGGGTTTATACCCGGGCAGCTAGGTAAATCAACCTTCTTCAGCAGATTCACCACTCCCCTCAGCCTGGTGCTGCTTCAAGCCAGCAATTTTGTTCCCCAAAGCTGCAAGGGGTTTCAGTCAGCCATATCCACAGATAGGAAATCCCTCTAGACCCCCTGCCAGAACCCTCTAACTCTTGAAGAATACTCCCTCTCACCGGGTTGCTGGCGGGAGTCATGGCTCAAACCAGCCTTTTTCCCTGATGGCTCAGTCATCTGTGTCAACCACCACAGGCAGGCAAAAAAGTCACAAATCTTTTCTGAGCAATCTTCCTCGCATCCTCCTCCCTCCAGATTGAAGTCCCCAAGGATCTCCCTCTGTGTGCCCCCAGCACAGACCCCCGGAGCGGGAGCTTGTCCCCCATTAGCTGTCCTCAGAAAGCGAGTTAGAGAGTGCCCTCCTAAACCGATGCCATCTTAAACTCCCCCCCGCCCCCATTTTTATTCTTCATGGCTTTTGTTGTAAAATCTTGCATTTGGGAGAAGACATTGCAATTTTCCTGTTCTGACTTAAGGAATGAATATAAGTTCCTAAACCTTTCAAAAGCAGAATCTCGCTCTAAATTACCAGGGCAAATTAATTACTCTAAATTACCTCGTAATTACCCAGGAAACAAACCATTAAATAAGACAATCTTTCCAACCTTTCAGAATTACAGACTTTTAGAGATTAAAGGTGATTTTCATAGGCCAGAGAAGCAATCTGTCAAATTCTGTGGCCTTGCAAGGCCACTTTTATGACATAGGATAATATCTGTTCTTCTGCAGCTGGAAGGTAAGAACCATTTTCAGTTACTCATCTTGCTGAGATTTCCCTTACCAGCAATGGGGAGCCCTGGATTTTTTAAAGGCAAGTGCTAAAAGCACTTTATTTAAAGGGAAGAATGCTGTCACTAACAACCTGAATATTGTGCATGCAATATCTCAGTATTGTTCTTATTCTTATAGACAAATTTGTATAAGATCCTTTATCTCTTGCATGTACAAATTCCCTTTCCACATGCACATTGTAAGAGCTTCAGTATCCACAATGGTTTGAAAACTGAGTTGGAAATTTTATATTTTTTCTTTTAAGCTACATTTAAAAGCTTCATTGGTAAATATGAAATTTATTTCCAGCATCTCCTCAAATCTTTATAAAACTGTTCTTTAAATTCCCATGCAATTGTGCTGTTAGTTTTCAATATACTGCCACTTGTAAACTTCTTTTTTGCTATGCTTTATAATTGAGAATAAATGCATTGTCAGGATTATAGACCGAGTACCCCTTGTTCAGAAGATCACCATCACACATCTGCTAGCTAATGTGAAATATAAAGCCATGTGAATCTACAGACCTATATTCTAATGACCAGTACCTCACTCAAGTAGAGAATAGGTTAGAGAATGGTCAAGTTACTGGCTTTTATTAAAGAGTAATCTGAGTTTAGAGCTCTCTAACAGGGTAATTGATCCCATGTTATGGGACCATTATAACCCCATACCTTGATGTTTCATTCAGGAATAATGGAACATCTCCTCTAATGAGGGTTGGAAGATGATGCATGGAGGGATGATAACCTCCCCTACTGGAAAATCAGGACAACTGAGTGATAGCTATGAGTAAGAACAAGATTCCAGAAATGAAAAAGGTGTTTTTTAGTGTATCATAATTTCTTCCTTAAAGATACAGATGTCACACAAAAACACAACGGTAGCAAAATCTCCAAGGGTAAGATTTTAGTGCAGCCAAAGGTATTATCACAAAACTGCTTCCAAAAACCTAATACCATCATTGCATAGTAAAACAATCCTGGAAATATCAATTGATAAATGCAAAGCTGATAACCCATTGTGAATTACCAACTCCACACGATCAAATCCAGATCATACTCCAGATTTAGGAAGGTTTTGTGAAAATACAGTTATCACACATACTATCTGGATAAAACGCACTGGCATCATGAGGATTTTTAACTCAGTGCATGTAATATGTAAGAGCATACCAAAAAGTCAGAGACATTTAAATCTCTTGCCTGTTATAATAATTGTCAAAATAATACAATATCATACTGTTCAGGCATATCTGAGAGTAGAGTAACATTAACCATGTATAGATCCATCATTTTTCTTAAGATTCAGGTTTACTAGATATATATATATTTTTTTTTTTTACTAGATCTTTGGGATTAATTCTGCTTCACCCAACAAGTGAGATTCATTGATCAAACTGGAAAGTTCAGGAAGAACAGGGTCACAACTGACAGTCATCAGGGGCCTGCTTTCTCTTTGACACATGCAAATTTCATCACAGTGGTGGTCTTTAGGTTGATCTTACTCTATGAAAGGAGGGAGAGAATCAGAAATCTTGCCCCATCTCCAGGTTCTGTGACAGTCCTCAAAAAAGGTACCATTTCCAAACAAGAAGACAGATGAATCAATTTCTGACAGAAAGAAGTCATAAATGTAGTTCTGCTGCCTTAAGACTGTTGTCATAGCTGGACCCAATTCAGAGGTAAGAAAACCTGAGCATCCTGTGCCCAAGAACAAGGAAAGGCAAGTCTACACTTACAGAAGATAAATGGATATCTAATGAGAAGCAAATATGTACATAGAGGCAAAGTCTTCCTATGAAAAAGAACTAGATTGAGTGTTGTCTTTTAGGAGTTTTTCTTGAGTGTCACCTCTTGTCACAGAATGGAACTCACTTGAAACATTCTTGAAGGTTGCTGGAATATGGGATTGAATGTCACAGACAGATGCACCTGACTACATAATATCAGGCCACCATAAGGAGCATCCTATAAGCTGTCCCCACTCATCTTGAGGTCAAGTGGAATGCAGGTCACTGGTCATTTTGTCTGAGAGAAACAGATGTTAGTAAGATGTCAAGATGACATAGTTTTCCATTGGGATGTATAGATCCAAAACAGATCTTTGTACCTGGTTAATACAGAAGTAGACACATAACCTAATAAGACAATTTCCAGAGGGTTTTGGGTGATGTCCATCTCTAAGAAAACATGATGGAAACCCCATCACTAGACTCTGAACCATTTCCATCTAAAAATGGAGTTCTTTGATGCATTTTAATTGTGTTCTATAAAATAACAAAGCATTATCTAACAAATTAACATCCTACTGGTAAGTGGCCAATACCAAGTTTGGTTAGTTATATTTGCCTCATCATTTTTTTTTTCCTGAGGAAACAAAATTTTACAGATTGAGATGAAGCTACCTTTGTAGACACCTCCCTTTGTAGAGATCATGAATTTTTGTTTGTGTTCCTCCCACCCATTTATTAGTATGTATTTACAGGAATATATAGTACTATTTTGAGTGTTTTCAACTTGGATAAATGGCTTCATTTAATACTTTTTTTAAATTTAGATGTAGTAAAATTCACTCTTTTATTGAACATTTCTATGCATTTTGATAAATGCATAGAGTCTTGTAACCATCACCACAATCAGTACAGAGTACAGTTCAATCACCCACAATTTCCTCCTGGGGCCTCTTGGTACACTCTTCTTCTAACCCCCAAACCCTGACAGCAACTATACTATTTTCTGTGAATACAACTTGACTTTTCCAGAATGCTATATAAATATTCCCTGTAGTTTTTGTGTTCCTCATTCTCATCATGAAATTCCACAAACCAGTTTGGGTCTCATATTCAGAGACCATTTTGAGCACATTCACCTCTCATTTTTCATCTATTAATCAGAGACCATTTAAATACTATTGTTTTATTCACCATATTAATTTAAATACTATTGTTTTACTCACCATATTAATTAAGTTCCTCTCATTTAAACTGAAATATGTTGTCACCTTGATTCTGAGTGTTCTATTCCATACTTTTATCAGTGACTTATTTACAACAATGTCACAGGTAGCAGACTGTATAAAGAGATGATGAATTATGAAAGAACCACCAGTTTCAGGATATCTGATGAGTTAACAATAAACTCTTCTTGATGGCCCATATTTTAGATGCTCTAGGATACTTCATAATAGCTTAAGAAAGAAGCATAAAGGCACTTTGAGGATAGAGTCAGGGTGGGAAGGATGTTTCTGATTTAATATTGCTCAAAGGCAAATCAATGGACTACCCAATCATCTATACTTAAAAGTTTTGGTTAAATATACTTTGATTTATTATTCATATTGTTTTATTGGCTCTTGGTAAAAATTTATATGTATGGTATTATTTGGGGAATTAAATGGTTAAATGTGCAGAAAGTTACTGAAAATCATAAGATTTCATTAAATTATGTTGTGTCTCAGGGGAAGAAAAGTCATAGACTAGAGGTCCATGAAGGGGTATGCATTCTGACTGGGGATCCCTTGCAGATGGATAAAAGTGCTAAAATTCTGGACAGATCAATTGTCATTTGAGTGACTTGGGTGATACAGTGTGAAGCATGAGAGGGACTGATATTCATTCTATGGTAAAACAGGAAATTTAGTCCTCTCCAAAATTTCACCTCTCTTTTGGCATTCTTCCTACCATTTAGCCTACTTGGAGAAATCAAGGGTTTTTAGGCAATTGTTTTGGAGTAATTTCCTTTTTATTTTAACAAGTGTTATGAAATATGCAGTGCTTATTATATGATTCACCAAATTTGTATTTTTTGAGGAACTTTTTCTTGTCATTGCATGTCTTTTCAAGTATGATAACTTGCACCCATTCAATGTTATTTTCTCCATGTCAATTATGAGAAAAATTGTGAATGTACATGATTAATATATTAAACCATTTTAAGTTCTCTTTAACCTAAAATTTTAAATATTTAAAACAGCATATACTGAACCATGTCCTTTTTAATAACATTTGTATTTCTAATTTTGAGTGATAATAAGAAAGCCTATATCCTAAAGAAAAGACGATGGCAATGAAAAAATAATTCTACCACCCATATTTAGGTATATTTTTATTCTGATACATTCTTTTTTTTTTTTTATTTTTTTTATTTTTTGCATTTGTTTACATAAATGTTATTATATATATATATACATTTTATAAAGGTGCCTAGATTACCCAAATATTACTCAGAAACTACAGGGTTTCCCATGCTCCCCACCACCCACATTCTGTACATAAAAATTTAATGTAATCAATTTACTGAACAACTCCAAATACATGGCATATAAAAATGAAACTGTTTTGGGTTTTTTCAAGTGCACTATAGTCAACCAAGCTTTGTGAAATTTCTATTCCCTTTTTCTCCAAAAGATGCTAGGCCTATCTTTAATATTCTGATCACTTTTATTAGTAAAGTTACTTTTTCATTTAAGATATATTCCAAACAATTTAGATCACACTCCTCTCTTTCTCCAAATGCAGGTCTGAGCTGGGATCCCCATCATTTTAAGGAGGCCTAATCTGGTTCAAAGACACCCCCTCCACAATTTCTTCAAGACTCATCTACTCCAATTTGTGGGACAAAAGTGGAGAAGGAACAGAACAAGTGACTGCATCTAAGTAATCACTGTTGATTGTCATTAGTTTTCTTATCAACAATGCCTGACCAAACAAATGACCTCTGTGGCAGTTGTTCAAACATTGGCTCTGGTGGATGCATGTAGGACTTCTTTAGAATGCTCAGCCATCCTCCTCACTGCAAAGTTCCCTGATCTGGAAGACTTGACTTCGTTTACTCATTACTGTCTGACCTCCTCTCCATTACCAGCAGCACCCCACAGCTTCTTACTGTGGACAAAACCTTCCAATAGACAATCTCCTTGGATGTGGTAAATATGAGAAAGCCCAAACCTGCCTTTTCCAATTCATTTTTCCCTGGCTCAGATAGGTGTAGAGGAATCTACTGCCAAAGCAGAAGGCCAACAGTAGAATGAGATCTTGGTCTCTTCTGCTTCCAGGCAACCTCTGGTTTTGTGAGCGGTTTTTTTTTTTTCCACATATATTTTTTAAATTTATTGAAGGATATCACCCATACATAAACAGACATAAACAATAAGTGTATACTAATAGTTGTTAATTTACAAAACAAACATGTATAACATCATACAGGGCTTTCATACCTCACCCTGCCACCAATACCTTGCATTGTTGTGAAACATTTTTAACTAATGATCAAAGAGCATCCTCAAAATATTAGTATGAACCAAAGTATCTTACATTTGCTGGATTTTTCCCCAACCCACCCTATTATTATTATTAATATTTTATATCATTTTATACATGAACATGCATAAACAATAAGTGTATAGTAAAAGTTGTGAGCTTACAAAGTAAACATGCATAACATCATGCAGGGGTCACATACATCAATGTAGTTATTGTGAGAAATTTGTTACAAATTATGAAGGAATATCATCAAAATCTAACTACTAACTATAGATTCATTTGGATTCTACAAAACGAAAGCAAACTTTTCTTCCCCATGAGAAGGGGAAGAAACTGTTTCCCCTTGCAACACTAAATTCCCACAAGGCCAATCAAATGAATATTCTCCTCCATTCTTTCCAATCCCAATTTTTTTTAGATAGCCAGGAAAGGATGGGGTTGGTAATATTTAGTGGTGGCATCATAGGTTCTGCCATCCCTTACTAAGCTTTTGCAAAAGGTGTCTTATACCATTATTAGCAGATATCACTAAATGTAGGGTATTTAGCATCTCTTATTTTCAGCTATGCACTCTGCTGACAACTCTAATACAACAAAGGAAGTCTCACTCAATAATCTTTTATATTAGTAGCATAATTTTGTATGCTGTAATAGCCATAAACACATACACATATATCCTGAGACCACCTCTTTCCTAGAGCTTTGCTTTTCCTCTGCCACAGTGCTCAAGATATTACAAAGCTTCCTGATACAGAGGAAAGAAATCTCAGTAGAGGGATCATGTCTTCTTTGCGTTTTCCACTACAGGGACTGAAGCCTGGTGCTTGCAGTGAAGGCCTATGACCACAATACTCCCTTCTGCCACCCTCTGTTCTAGGCCAGTGGGTCAGATAACTATCTCCAGTGCAGGAATTCTTTTAAAGATACGAAGATTCATTATTCCTTTTTCTCCCCAGAAAAGCCATATTCTCATGTAGAAAACTGTCAATGTCCTGAATGATTATTTGGAAAAACATGTGTCTGAGAATGAGACTGTGAAAGGCTTTACCATTTTAATAAAGACATGGATCTCTGAAGGAATAAAGATATAAACTTGGGATTCATGGAGCAGGTGGGGAGTGAACTGCAACTGGTCTGTTCCCCATAGACAAACCAAAGGTACTGAATGTGACTAAAGTGGCAATCAGCTTGCCAGAACAGAAGCCAGGAACACAGACATCTTCCACGAGGTCTGTTGCTCTGTGCAGCTTACCTGGAAAGTAGCAAATGGGCAAAAATTCCAGACCTCCTGGGGTGGCACTGACACCCTGCTGATTCCCCTTCTAGTTCCCCCTGAGGGTTAGAGTCCATTGTCCAGATATTTTGTCTTGCAGAATTGATAGTTTCCTAACCACTACTCTTCCACTTGCCAGTCTCTGAGCAGCATGCGGCAAAGTCACTTGGTTCCCCAAACTCTGCAGTAGGAGTGATAAGATAAACCAAGTGGTTCTTGGGTTTGAAGAAGATTATAAATTTGGAGAAGAGGGTGCAGTAGTGAATAGATAAGACCAAACATAAGATATATGGGAGCATCTTGATGGAGACAGGTATTGCCAGAAAGAGGAAAGCCAGTCAGGAGTCTTACTTTAATCAAGAAATGAAATGTCCTAGAAAGGGAAAGGTACAACTATACAACAATTTACCTAAATAACCTATGGATATGGCACTCTTAGGGCAATAAAGAAAAGATTAGAAAGGATTAAACCTAATATGATGAGAAGAAAGAGAAACACATGGAGAAAAGGAATAAGGATGAAGAAAGAACAGAGGTCAGATAAGTGAAAAAAGTGCAAGAGAGAGATACCCTGAAGGAAAAGAATCAGGAACCCAACCCTACCCCTGCAACACTGACCATGTTGCTGCCCCAATATAAGGCTGTGGCTGCCCCGATGACTGAAGAGACGTGAAGGCAAGAGCAGAGGGTCTCTCTTTGGTGACTTCTGAGACAAAACATTGTGACTTTGGATGTAAGGGGCCTGGGTTCTTTAATCAGACTCTAGGAACCTCAAACATATTGAGGCAACCTTGATAAGCCAGACAAGTTTGTTGTCGTTCTTCTTCATTTTCTGTGCTCTTCATGCCTCTTGGTGTCTTGGTTTCACCCAGGTACCTTGTGTCCTCACACAGTCCTCTGCAGAATTCCTCTGGCTTGTGAAGAGCTGGTCAGTACTTCCAAGGAAAACTTGTACAAAAGAAATTTTCCTAAAACACAAGAAATGACTTCAGTTAAAATCTGCACTTGTCAAATTTCAGATTTTCATTTAAGAGAGTATTATTTCAGCTCCTCCCAACATTTTACCTTATTATAGATCTATTTTACTATTTCGTTTCTTTGACAATTTCAAGGATTTCAGCCAATCTACAATTTCCCCGTTAATCACATTTTAACAAGTGATTACAGTATATCAAATTCATCAATTGCACAGTTCTTAATATTAATTCTGCCCATCTTAAGTACTCTTGTCTTTTATATTTGTTATTTTATTCATGATTGCAAAAAGGCTTTACACTATATGCATTTTTGAAGCAAATTGACACCTACTTAAATTTTATTCTTATTTTCTACCATAAGATTGAAAATACATTTTTTAAAAATTAAAAAAAATTAAGTTCCTTTTCATTTTATGTTCACTATTTTTAAAGCATCACATGTTATTAATTTGTGTAATATTAATCAACAAATATCTTTTACTTGGCATTCTACTTTTTAAAAATTATAATATAAGAAAATTCATAACCATATTCTACCTACCAATGATAACTCACATTTACATACAGCTCTATTTCATTTTGCTTTGTCTTCTATAGAAAAAATCTTTAATATTAATTCTTATACATAGTTACAAGCATATTTTATACTCAATTTGTATGTAGCATTTTTAACTTACCAAAAAATTTCACATTTTTTCACTTTTCAAAATCTTGGAAGATGCAAATTTTTCAATATTTGCTCTAGTCTATCAAATGCATATATCGTAGTTTATTTAATAATTTTCCTATTGTTGATCATTTCCAACATTTCACTGTTAACATGTGTTTAATGATATGCATGTTTATTTGTAATTTCGCAATATTTACTATACACTTACTGTTTACATATGTTCATGTATAAAAGATATACCTCAAATTATTTATAAAAATAAAGAATTACATTTCAGTAAAATATCCAGAGGCCTCCTGTAAATGGAGGATTGTTGACTAATGGATGAACATCCTTCACACTTCTGTGACAGGGACTAGTTGCTAGATGGAATCTTTCAACAGTTACAAAATTTGCCAAAAGGAATGGTCCCCAAACTCTCTCCTCCACAAGGAAGAGACTCATACCTGAGTCCTTGAGACTTGTTCCTTAACAATCTTCATTTCTTTTTTTTTAAATATACTTTTTAATTTTTATTTTTAAAAGAAACTTAGATTACAAAAAAGTCACCCAAAAAATATACTGGATTCCCATATGCCCTTCTCCCTAGCCCACCCACATTTTCCCACATCAACAACATCTTTCATTAGTGTGGTATATTTGCCACAATTGACAAACACATCTTGGAGCATTGCCAATAAATGATGATTATAGTTTACATTGTAGTTTACACTCTTTTGTGCACATCTTTGCAAGTTATTACAGGATATATAATGGCCTGTATCTGTCATTACAATGTCATTCAGGATAATTCCCAAGTTCCAAAAATGCCCCCAAATTATACAACTTTATCCCTCTTCCTCCCCTCAGAACCTCCAGTGGCCACTGCCTCCACATCCATGATGAAAGTTCTTCCATTTCTAGGATCACAGCAAGTCTACATTAGAACAACTGTAAGTCTACTGTAGTCCATCGTCCATTCCCTAATCCTGAAGATTCTGTAATGGTGATGCCCACTCCACCTCTAATTGAGAGGGGGCTTAGATCCCATAAGGCAGATGGATGGAACTTTTGTGCTTGCAGTTGCAGACACTCTCTGTTCCTTGAGATGGTCATTGTGAGTTTTCTTCTCCTTGTTGTCCTGGGAGAGTTCAATGAAATGGAGAAGATGTTGCAAGTCTGTTGAGTTTCAGGGCCCAGGAGTCACATGGACAGCCCAAAGATTTAAGTCTCTTGGACATACAACTATCAACTCTAGTACTAACTACAGGTTCAAATAGAAGGGACAGCAGAGCCATGTGTAGAGAAAACACAACTGAGTCCAACTCTATCACACTGGGGAGCATAAATTCCAAAGTAGGACCTACTGGCATGGTGCCAAACTCCTGAGGTGTCTGCCTTGCCTATAGTGTCTGGATGTCTCCAGGGCCCTCAGGAGCCCTGCTATTTGAGATAATATTTACTTTGGCAGTCAATGAGTTCCAGCTGAGACGTGCATAAGCATAACCTCTGAAATGACTTCCCAACTCACTTTGAAGTCTCTTTGCCATATAAACTCATTTGTCTTTACACTTTATCCTTTTTGGTCAATGTATTTTTCCAGTTTCATTGCTAGTTAGTTCTTGGTGGTAATCCCTGGGTGCCAAGGAGTCTCATCCACAGGAGTCATGTCCCACACTGAGGGAAAGGTAATGCATTTATTTGCTGAGTTTTGGCTTAGAGAGAGGCCACATTTGAGCAACAAGAAGGCTCTCAGGAGGTAATGTTTAGGCACCCTATAATACTATGCGAAGTTTAAATTTAAAAAGTAAAGGTCCATAAGTACAGTCATCACAATCAAAAGCCTGTCAATGGCACATCCTCCTTCAGTAGTTGCTGACCCTGTGCTCAGAGAATTCTTGCTGTCCAATTAGAGAATGTGGCTAAGCTCTCCAGGATGGGAATTCAATATTTCTTTGGTTAATGGGGATATCTCCATCCACTGTGACAAGGCCCTATGAACATGAACTATTCATATGTCTTATAGTTATGCCCCAGGTGAACCTACTCCCATGCATCCCCCATCTCTGACTCCCCAAACCAATGATCCTCCCTTGTCTCAGTCATTACTTTGATCCAAAATTTCTTCAAAATTGAAGCCAACAAAATAACTGAATACAATTAATAAGAAAATGATATAATAATGATGGTTTTTAAAAATAATTAATAAAATACAAATTTTTTTAAATGTTTGAAATAATGTAAAAATATAAAATATAAAATTAAAAAAAATTTCAACATATGTCTTTCATCACTGTAAGATCTGTTGTCTTGTCTGTATGATGACATTTGTTTTCATTTATTCACCCAATGTCTTATTTTCATTTTCTCTTCAAAGAAGCTTTAGCTTACAGAAAAGTCACATGTAGAATATAGGTTATTCCCATATACCTAACGTCCTCTCCATTTTCCCCTTTCCCTTATTAATAACATCTTATATGTGGATGGTGCATTTGTTACAATTGATTTACAAATATTGAAACATTAATACTAACCATGGGTCACTGATTTACATTGTGGTTTAAATTTTGGACCGTATACTTTTATAGATTTTGATAAAGTTTGATGTAGTCTGTATCCATCCTTGCAGGATCATTTAGAAGTTTTCCATCACTCCAAAAGTGTCCCATTTTCCATTTACTCTATTCCTCCCTAACTCTCCCTTCCAGAGCCATGGTAACCACCAAGATTAACTCATTGAAGAACCAGATTTTATAGTTACTGGCAACAACATTAACGGCTTAACATACTGACCTCTCTTCCCTATTAAGCACTGCCTATGATGGCAAGAGAGTCCCGCCCCTCTAGTTGAGATTATTACAGGACTCCCCAAGATGGCAGTCCAACACCTTCCCACTCATTATGTGAGTCTCCTTCCCCTGATACTATACACTATGACAAGATGAATGCTACATACTTCCTAGAAGCCTGCCCCAGGTATGAACTATCCTGCATGCCCCCAATATCCAACACCTTGAACCAGTAATTCACCCCTGTCATATTTGCCAAAAGAACATTGTAGTTTCAATCACATACCTGCAAATCCCCAGAGTTCACCTGTTTCCTCCCCCAACACTCATGGATAGTTTAACCCACCTTTGCCACCCTACAACCCTCACAGACCAGTACCACCCAGCCCAATAACACCACTGCACCACTGTTATGCCCAGTCACTGAACAACTATAACCTTCCACCTTATCAAGATTTTGCCCATATGGGCATTGATTTAGAACCTTCTTGTCCCTTTCTGTCTTCTGTAAACTTATCTTCCATATTCTAGTTCTGTGAGATTGCTCAATTAGCTTAATATCAGAAAGGTCATCTAATACAAGTCCTTCAGTTCCCAGCTTGCTTCATTCAGCATAAGGTCTTAAAGATTCATCCATGTTATCCCATGGGTTAATACTAAATTCCTTCTTACAGCTGAGTAATATACTTGTATGTATGTACCACAATTTGTTTATCCATTCATTTGTTGATGGACATTTGGGTTGTTTCCAACTTTTGGCAATAGTGAATAATGCTGCAATGAACATTGGTGTGCATCTAGCTGTTTGTGTCCCTGCTTTCAATTCTCCTTGGTATATACAGAACAGTGGGATTGCTGGATCCTATGGCAGTCCTATGTTAGCTTCCTGAGGAACAACCAAACTGTCCTCCACAATGGCTGTATCATTCTACATTCCCCCAGCAGTAGATAAGTGTTTCTATTCCTCCACATCCTCTCCAACACTTGTACTCCTCTGTTTTTTTTAATAGCCACCAGTCTAATGTGTGTAAGATGATATCACATTTTAGTTTTGATTTGCATTTCCCTAATAGCTAGAGATGTTGAACATCTTTTCATGTGTGTTTCAGCCATTTGCATTTCTTCTTTGGAGAAGTGTCTTTTCAAATCACTTGCCCATTTTTTAATGTTGTCTTTTTATTTCCGAGGTGTAGGATTTCTTCATATATGCTGGATAATAGACCTCTATCAGATATATGGTTAACAAATATTTTCCCCCATTGAGTAGGTTGTCTTTTCACTTTCTTGAAAAACTCTTTGACTTGCAAAAGTTTTTAATTTTGAGGAGGTTCCTTTTATCTATTTTGTCTTTTTTTACTTTTGTTTGGGTGTAAATTTTATGAAACAATTTCTTAATACAAGATCCTGTAGATGCTTCTTCACTACATGATCTTCTAGAAGCTTTTTGGTCTTGGCACTTATATTTATATCTTTGATCCATCTTGAGTTAATTTTTGCATAAAGTGTGAGGTGGTATTCTTCTCTCATTCTTTTGGATATGGATATTCAGTTCTCTAACCACCAATTGTTGAAGAGGCCATTCTCTCCCAGTTGATTGGGTTTGGTGACCTTGTCGAATATCAGGTTACTGTATATGCGGGGATCTATATCAGAACTCTCAGTTTTGTTCCATTGGTCAGTATGTCTATCCTTGTGCCAATACCATGCAGTTTTGAACACTGTATTCTTATAGTATGTTTTAAAGTCAAGTAGCGTGAACCCTCTGGTTTCATTTTTCTTTTTCAATATATCTTTGGCAATTCAGGGCCCCTTGCCCTTCCAAATAAATTTCATAGGTAGCTTTTCCAATTCAGTAAAAATTGCTGTGGTCATTTTTATTGGGATTATATTAAATCTGTAAATCAGTTTGGTAGGATAGACATCTTTATGATATTTAGTCTTCCTATATATGAACAGACAATATTCTTCTATTTATTTAAGTCTTCTTGATGTCCTTTAACAGTGTTGTGTAGTTTTCTGCATATAAATTATTTACGTCTTCAGTTAAATTTATTTCTAGGTATTTAATTCTTTTAGTTGCTATTGTAAATGGGATTTTTTCTTGATTTCCTCCTCAGATTGATCATTATTAGTGTACAGAAAGGCTACTGATTTTTGCACGTTGATCTTATATCTTGCCACTTTACTGAACTCATTATATGCTCTAGAAGCTTTGTTGCAGATTTCTGAGGGCTTTCTATGTATAGGATTGTGTCGTCTGCATATAGTGAAATTTTTACTTCTTCCTTTCCAATTTGGATGCCTTTTATGTCTTTTACTTGCCTAAGTGCTCAAGCAAGTAGTTCTAACTAAATGTTAAATAAGAGCTGTGAAAGTGGGCATCCTTGTCTTGTTCCCGATCTTAGACAGAAAGTTTTAGGATTTCAGATTGGAATATGATGTTAGCTGTGAGTTTTTCATATATACTCTTTATTGTTGTGGCAGATGAAATGAAACCCAAGCAGCACTCTGAGGGGACAGGTGAATGAAGTTTCATTATGTGCAGGCCCAGAGGAGAGTCAAGTCTCCAAAAATCTGAGTGCTGTGTTTTGATTTTCATAAGTTTATATAGGAACTCTAAGTGGAACTCTAAGTGGGCAAATTCCTAAGCAAGTGGGCTGGCAGGATTACAAATGCAAAAGGAGTGAAGTTAGCTTACCTTCATAAAGCAGAGGGCTATTAGGGAGGAAAAGAGTCATTATCTGTTTAGAGTTCTAAATTCCAGTTGAAAGGAGCAGGCAGGGAGTGCTTATCTTCCTAAGGATGTGGATTTCAGGGAGAAAAGGGGAAGAAGGGAGAAAAGGGACTGAGGGGAGCTTATTTTCCTAAAGCTGTGGGTTTCTGCTGAGGCAGGTTAGGGCCCCAGGCCTTTCTTTATCATCCCCCCTTTTGAATGTCCTTATAATTTTTTATGGGGTAACATCATCTAACATGGAGATATTTCTGTAGTCTCCAAGGGCTGATATTTAACACGAGGCATCACTTGGTGTTTTAAGGTGTTTAAGCAGCAAGTGATGTATTGTGATAGGTACCGTAGAACACATGGCCCAAAAGTTAAGAGGAAGAAGACTGAGGCTATTACTGGCATGAATGGCAAAATCCAGGAAAGGAGATACTGGAAGTAGTTCCCGTTGGCAAATGCCTGGTATACATGTTTTAAGCAGTCTTTAGCTTGTTCTTTTAGTAGGGCCACCTTGTCTCTAACTATCCCTGAGGAATTTGCATTGAAACAACATTCTTCCCCCAGGACCTGGCAGATACCCCTGAACCTGCGGTGAGCAAGTCTAATCCTAGCCTGTTTTTTAAAACCACTTCTGTCAATGAGTCTATCTGGTCTTGCAACCCATTGAGAGCCCCTGATATTTCTTCAAGGTCATTTCATGTTTCCTGTGATAGGGTTTGTAAGCCCTCCTGAACAACTGCGAGTGAGGCCTCTGCTACTGCTGCACTCCCTACTACTCCTAGTCCTAAAAATATTGAATTGCGTGTATTACTCATTTGGCTCAGGAGAGCTCTTCAGGCAATTCATCTCCATACACTGATAATGATGGTACTCTCCAAGGCAGGTAACAAATGCCATGACCATCCTGGGTTGGGCACCAGTAAGCATTGGTGCCACAGACCCAGATGGCACATCGGTCAGGCTCATTGAGTAGGCGGGTAGTGTTACAGTTAGCCCATCCAAGAGGGAGGATGGTTGAAGGAGACCTGGTACTTATGTTTTCACAGTTAGCTTGCTTTCCCGGGGGTTCGGATATGCAGACTGGGTGGGGCCTGGTCCCTGCCACAGAGCTGTCATGGTTCAGGAGGGTTACGTTCCATGGGACAGGTATGGCAAAGATGGTTAGACTTGAGAAAGTGCATAGCCATCAGGAATAGCAATGTCGGGCCGGGATTCATTTAGGAGTTGGTGGAAATTTCGAACCTGGTTCAAAAGAACAATGCAGGGGGCTGTTCTGACTTTGGCTTTTAGCATCTGGGCAGCTTTACTGATATTTTTCATCAGGGTTTTCTCTCGGGGTTAGGATACCAGGAGCAGCTGGACCAGTATGTGGTCCCCTGGGTCTGGTCCCAATGGGTCGTATATTCTGATTCTAAGTTTTAGTCCTGTTTGGGCCTTTAAAAAGGTATTTTCTCATCTGGTGGTTATGTTTAATAAGGTGCATTTACAGAGTCACAGGTTTCTATGCCACACTCTGCTGGGCTGGGGATTTTCTGTAGGAGACATGGAGAAGTTGGTGGGACCCCCTTCCAGGGTGCGGTGGAACCTACCAGCAAGCTACAAGAGTGGCAGGATCCTCCACTCTTTTGGAGATCTCGGCAAAGGTATTTGTCATAAATCCCATAGTTGCGACCCTTACACCCTCTCCTGGGGCCAGGTATGGGGGCATGGGGGTATGGAGCAACTAGCAAGGTGTAAGGAGCATGATCTTGGATTGCCCTGCAAGCATCAAATATTACAAAGACTGAAGTTACACCTGCCAAGAATGAGACTGAAGCATTCAGCATGGACTGTTTGCTCCAGCTTTGACTAACTTGCAGCTGCCATAGATTTTGGGGAGTGGGTATTAGCTCCTAGGAAGGGGGAAAGGAAGGAAAGGGCAAGCAAGTCAAGGCACAGAAGCATCCTATTTTACCCTAGTAAGAAATTGCAATTAGGACTCTATTCATAATAGTACAGTTTGCAGGGACCACAACAGTGAGTCTAACTCCAAATACCAAGGCAAGCAGACCAAATAAGCACAGGACCCCCTAGGAGCAGGGGTCCATTCAGCAGGCATTTGGCGAGGCTGGTGCTTGGGGATCCCAGGCGACTCACACTTTCAAGGGGTGGCCGGGTATGGGTTGGGGTGTCCAGATGTCCTGCTCTTTATCGGGGTGTACCTTCTTGACCCTAAAATGATGAATCCAAGTGAAAATGCTTGCAACTTAAAGAGCATTAGTATTTACAAGGATCACAGTATGTGGACCTATCCAGGAAGGCTGAAGGGTTTATTTTTTTCCAGTCTTTGACCCAGACTAGGTCCCCTGGCTAGTGGGGATGCACTGGGTGTCCCAGGGGGATGAGGTTCCAAGAGAAGACAGTTTTATGTATTTGGGCTAGAGTTTTCTCTAGCTGATGGAGAATGGAATCTTGGCTAGCCTCCCCCAGAAGTTTGAGATTTATTATGAAGGCCTGGATAATTGGGGGTGGCCATCCAAATAGAATTTCAAAGGGTAAATAGCTTGTGGGTTCTGGGGTAAACGTAACTTGGAGAAGGGTTAAGGAAAGCAAGTTTAACCAGGGGAGACGAGTTTCTTGGCAGAATTTGGCTAGGGTGGCTTTGAGGGTTCGATTTATGCATTCAACTTCCCCTGAATTCTGGGGCTTGTAAGCGGTATGGAGTTTCCACTTGATTCCTAGCATTTTTGCTAGCTCTTGGACTATGGCAGCCATGAAGGCCAGACCATTGTCACTTCCAATAGACAGTGGCAGCCCGTTGGGGAATGATTTCTCTAAGTAAAGCCTTAGTCACTTCACTTGCCTTTTTGGTGTGAGTGGGGAAAGCTTCGACCCAACCTGAAATGTTTATATCATCACCAACAGATATTTGTATCCCCGACTTGGTTTCACTTCTGTGAAGTCTACTATGAGATCTTCAAAGGGGGCTATCCCGTGTGCTGGACATCTGCTGAAGTATGGGGGACCCTGCAAAGGGTTGTTTTTGGCACAAACTTGGCACTGGGTGCTGAAGGTGGCACAGAGTAAAGCCAGTTGGGCTTTGTAGTAGTATCTCCCGAGCAAGACTTCTAACACAGTTTTCCCTAAGTGGGTGAGTTGGTGGCATTGCTGGATGAGGGCATGAACAGCTCCTTTTGGGACAAAAATCCAGTTATCCAGGAGCAGCCCAGTTCCCAGAAAGGGTTCAGCTTCCCCCTTCTCTCTTAGCCCATTCCTGTTCTCCTCAGGTATATCTTAGTTGATTAGTCTCTTGTCCTAAATGGACAGCTGTGGTGTCAATCCTGGACTCGTATTCCATGGGTCCCTTCAGCCACTTGCTGAGCTGCTTTGTTGGCTAGCTTGTTTCCTTAAGCAACCATGTCCATTCCTTTCTGATGTCCCCAGCAGTGGATGATGGTGACTTTGTTTTCCAGACTGCTTCTAACAGTTGGAGGATTTCTTCTTTGTTTTTGATTTCCTTTTCCCCTGAAGTTGGGAGACCTCTTTCTTTATAAATCACCCCATGGATATGAATGGTAGCAAATGCGTGCTTAGAGTCATTGTAAATGTTTACCATTTGACCTTTGGCTAGCTGCAGTGCTCTGACCAGTGCCCAGAATTCTGCTCGTTGTGCAGACCATCCCCGTGGTAGAGATGCTGTTTCCACCACTTGTTTGGTAGTGGTGACTGTATATCCAGCAAGCTTATCCCCGTTTTTAATGAGACTGCTCCCATCTGTAAATAGTGTCTTATGTGGGGAAGGGAGCGGTTTGTCTTGGAGGTTGGGGTGACTGGCGTAAACTTCCTTAGTCACTTCAACACAGTTATGCTCAGGTGCCCCTTCCTCATCTGGCAAAAAGGTAGCAGGGTTTAGAATGTGCACTGTTTCTATTGTCACTCTAGGATTTTCACAGAGTAAGCCTTGGTAATGTGTGAGCCAGGGATACGATATCCACCAATGCCCATGTGAGTTCATTAGGGCAGTGACTGCATGTGGCAACATAACATGAATTTCCTGTCCAAGGGTTAATTTCTTGGCTTCTTTGATGAAGGTTATGGTTGCTGACAGGGCTTTCAGGCAGGGCAGCCATCCTGCAAAAAGGGTAGGGGAGTTTTCGAACACTTGCAGGAGCTGGGTCCAGGTTAGCTGAGTTTTCTTCTGGGTTTTGGAAACTTCCCATTCAAAGGCAAACAGAGGCTGGCTTGGTGGGGCCAGCTGCAGGCAGAAGTTGTCTTTCAGGTCCGGGCAAGTGAGCCAGGTGGCTTCAGGTGGCAGCTCTCCTAGCAAAGTGTACAGTTTGGGAACAACCTGATGTAAGGTGAGAGTGGCATTATTAATGGCTCGTAAATCCTGCACTGATTGATATCCAGTCTCATCTGGATTTTTCACTGGTAATAATGGGGTGTTCCAGGGTGACTGGCATTTGATTAGGATTCCCTGTTTTCTCATGTGATCTATGTGTTCGACCATGCCCAATTTTGCTTTGCGGGGGATTGGATACTGCCTCTGCTGGACTGGGACTGCTACAGGCTTCAGGTCGATGAGGATGGGTGCATGGTTCCATGCCATTCCCTGTGGGGTTTTTTCCACCCAAACCTGGGGGAAAAGTTCCAGCAGTTTTTCTGGATTCTGACCTGAACTTTCTTCTGCATGAAATCTCCATTCTTCGCATCAGGGTGTGGTGACGAGAAGAGTGAGGCCAGTCCTGAGGCTTCAGCTTGATGGCCTTTCAGGTTTGAAGGTAATCTGGGCTCCCTGTTTCGTTAAGAGGTCCCTACCAAGCAGGGGAGCTGGACATTCAGGCAGGTACAGGAATTCACAAGTCACTTCGTGGCCACCAAGCTGACAAGTTCTTGACTAGCAAAAAGGGTGTTGGCTTGACTGGTGTCTAGTTGCTCCTATGATATTAGCAGTTTTTCCACTAAAGGGGGTGACAAGGGTTGTGACCACAGAATATTCAGTGCCAGTGTCCACCATGAAAGTCATTGACAGGTCTCTGACTTGTAGTTTGACTGTGGGCTCATGGGGATCAAGTTCCAGTGAGCCCAGTCGCCCCTACTCAGGGCTGAACCCAGCCAGCCCAATCAGATGGTCTTGGGGCTCATGCCGATATTTCCCTTTAGGGATGTTCCCTCTATGTGTCTGAGTCTTTTGGGGACACTGATTTTTCCCGTGTCCTCTTTCTTTGAAGTAGGCTCATTGTTCTCTGGCCAGGGGCACCCTTCTCGTGCTTGTCCCCCATTTTCGAGGTGGCCCTTCTTGTCTGGTGGGTTTAGGATTTCACAAGGCTGCTGCCAGTAGGGAGGCTTGATGTTTTATTTGCTTCTTGGTTTCTCGTTTGGCAGCTTTGTCTTGATTGATGAATAATTTGTTGGTGACTTCAAGGAGTTGAGAGATGTTCATCTATGCAAGCCCTTCTAATTTTTGGAGCTTTCTTTTAATGTCCACTACTGCCTGTGCAACAAAGGTACCATTCACCATCCTCTGGTTTTCCAGAGCTTCTGAGTCAAAAGGGGTATAGATTCTCAAGGCCTCACAAAGTCTTTCATAAAAATCTCCCCGAGATTCATCAGGCTTTTGAGTAACTAAAGTCATCTTTATCATGTTTGTGGGTCATTTTTCCCCTTCTCAGACCCCTCGGAGGACCACTTCCCAATATTGCTGGAGTGCAGTCTGTCCCTGATCAGTGTCGAAGTCCTAGTTTGGCTGAGCCTCTGGTGCCACCTCTAATGCCCAATCTTCTGGGTTTAAGATGCCAGTGAGGGCCTGCTCCTGCAGCCACTTTCAGGCTTTTGTCAGAATCCATCATCTCACCTCTGTATTAAACAAAGTCAGGAGGACTTGGTGGCAATTGTCCCAAGTAGGACAATGGGTTTGGAAAATGGATTCCATGAGATCAATGAGGGCCTGGGGCTTTTCCGAGTAGGAAGGGGTTGTGATACTTCCAGTTTAAGAGGTCTGTAGTTGTGAAGGGCTGATAGTATAAAACAGGCCTCCTAGGTCGGATGGTCCCATCCTCGCCAATCTGCGACCCTGATTTTCATGGAAAGGCATCTTTAAAGCAGGTTGTGCCAACCAGAGCCTCCTTATTATTGGGGTTCTAGGGCTTTCCTCAGAGCGTGATGATATTCCCGGAGGGACCAAAGGTGGGGGTGTTTCTGGGAGATCTGGCTGCACTCCTGGGCTAAGAGGAGAGGCTAGAGTGGCCAGAGGATATGGCAGTGGTGGTGGGGGTGGTGGGTCCTCCTCTGAGGGCCTTTGATGAATGACTGGCTTCTGGAGCCCTGTTCCTTGTGCAACTAAGGCCCTGCACTGTCCCTTTGTTCCAACTCACAATCAAACCCATGGGGGCAGAGTCTGGGCTATTTCTAATCAAGAGTCAATGTAGGGAAACTGATCAAGGTGGCCTGGAGTACCTGTGACAACCAGCCACACTGTGCAGACCCTGGCTATATCCAGGGTCCCTTCTGAGGGCCAGTCAATGTTAAAAGTGTGCTACTCTACTTCACATAAGGTTCGGAGTGTCAGGGTTCATGTGGATGCCATAATCTCTGGAAAAACCCTTCTTGAAATTCTTGAGCATTCAGTTTGAGACAGTAGGTTTTTACTGTGATGAGCTTATACCTACGTTGGTGGTGCAAGACAGACAAGGGAAAGGTCACCTCTTTCAAGGCCACTCAGGTGCCCGCTTGTCCACGTCTCTCATGAGAACTTCAGCTCAGCTTGGCTATGGTGCCCGGGCAGATTTCGGGGTGCCCATTATGCTGTATGACGTAGCCACAGAAAACAGGTTAGGGCCCACATGGGCTCTGTAGCATAAAGCTTTGGAATCACAGACTGGAATAACAGAGGTAAGCCTCTGTCATCCTCATTCATACACAGAATCGCTCAGAAGTTACACAGTCCCTCCCTCAGGAATTAACAGTAATAAGTCCATACCCTAAGTCAGTAGTGCAAGACAGATGAAGGAGTGTGTTGCCTCTTCTGAGGCCACTCAGATGCCCACTTGTCCAAGTCTCTTGTGAGAACATCAGCTCATCTTGGCTAAGGTGCCCTGGCAGAGATTGGGGTGGCCGTTATGCCGTATGACGTGGCTGAAGAAAACAGGTTAGGGCCTACACGGGCTCTGTAGCATAAAGCTTTGGAGTCACAGACTGGAATAACAGAGGCAAGCCTCTGTCATCCTCACTGACACATACAATCAAGCAGAGATAATGCAGTCCCTCCCACAGGGATTGCCCTATTGTGGAATCTCAGTACTCAAGATTTCAGGAGGTGACCAGTCTCCACTTCCATCTGGAGATGGGCCTGACTGAGGACTTGGTACCCAGGGCCTTACCTTTCTGGAGTCTTCTGGCACTGTTCAGTCTGCCTCCCTGGTGAGTCAGGCCGGGTTGTGAGGACATGGCTCATGGACACTGCTTCAGAAGACAGTTGAGTCAAAAGGAGGGGTGACGCCCACCTCATTTGTTCAGAGATTGCCATTGCCCGCAGCCATCAGCCCCAAGCTGGAGGCACAATGGGCCTGCTGGATTGGGATTTCCCAGTCAGGGAACCAAATGTTGTGGCAGGCGGAATGAAACCCAAGCGGCACTCTGAGGGGGCAGATGAACAATGTTTTATTACACTGTGGGCACAAAGAAGAGTCAAGTCTCCAAAAATCTGAGTGTCTTGTCTTGATTTTCATAAATTTATATAGGAACTCTAAGAGGAACTCTAAGCATGCAAATTCCTAAGCAAGTGGTGCCCGCAGTGTTAGAAATGCGAAAGGAGTGAAGTTACCTTATCTTCCTAAAGCAGAATGCTATTAAGGAGGAAAAGAGTCATTATCTGTTTAGAGTTGTAAATTCTAGTTGAAAGGGGCAAGTGGGGAGTGCTTATCTTCTTAACGATGTGGACTCCAGGAAGAAAAAGGGAGGAAGGGAGAAAATGGATGGAGGGGAGCTTATTTTCCTAAATTATGACTCAACCCTGAGTCATGCCTTACTGATGTGGTCACATCAAACCCTAATCTTGATTTAATCAAGTAAAAGTAAAACCTTGGAATTTAATACAATCAAAGAGTATCATGTCCAGAGGATTCTAGAACAGACCAATGTACAAATATAGTTTTTACCTTTTTTGGAATTCAAAAATATTATCAAGCTGCTACAGTGGGTTTTAAAATGTCAAAAGTCAAAATATTTTACTTCTTATTTCAAGCACAGAAGACTCATCAACATATTATTGTAATTTTCATATTAGTAGCAAACACAGAGGACATTTATCCATCAATTTCATTGAAGCCATGAAAAAGTCAATAGAACTTTAGTTCATTCAACATTTATTTAGAATGCCAGGTACAGTCACATGATGGGACTTAAGATAAATAAGATATCTTCCTGCTCATCTACCTAAGCCTTCTTAAGTATTATTATAATACTTATAATTATTATTATTAAATGTCAACCTTTAACAAAAGTTAAATCCAGTTATTCCTTATTGCTTAATATCTGATTGCATATTAGCAAAATTTTCTTAGTTCTAAGAAGTAAACATTACTCCCAGTAATAAAGGACAATTTGGTATGACTTTGCCTTTTTTGGGAAATGTTGCTAATTGGCTTGCATTGGCTCTGTAAATATGAGGTGTAAATAAGGTAAAAGCCTGTACCATGCCTTGCACTTTAGGACTCAACACTATTTGAAGGGCAGTAGAATCCATATAGCTGTAATTGCTGAGGAAAGGGGCAATAAGGGTTTCACATAACTTTATTGGGAGGCAGAGAAATGGGGTTTTCTTATTTACCATCTCCCAGTTAATCTGAGCAGCTTTGCTTTAATCACTTTTATTTATGTTTATAAATAAGTTTTTTGTTGTTTTTTTTTTTTTAGAAAAAAAAAATATATTCCGGGCTAAAATGTGTTTAAAATCTCTCATCTGGTTTAATACTTTGATTATTAAATGAGGAAATAAAGTGATTTGTACTCGATGAAACAGTTATTGGCAGAGCATGATTTTCATGCAATAAATATTTTTGATATTCCTATTTAATTTATGCCACCAGCCACCAGAAAGACTAAGACAGCTTTACATTTATTAGTGTGAAAAATGCTTGGGATGAGGGGCAAGATGGCAGCTGAGTGAGTAGCTCCAAGAGTCAGTTTGACTTATAGGGCAGTTAGCAATCCCCCAGAGCTATCTAAAGCACCTGTTTGGGGGCCCCAGGAGGGCAGAAGAGCATTCTGCAGCATCCTTGAAAGAATAGAAGAACTTTATCTACAGTAAAGTTGCATAAGTAAAGCATTTCATGCTGCAGAAGCCACTGCCGATCCTCCACTGGCAGCACAAGCCGCCTTGGGAGCTATTCTGTGGCTGGAGTTGGCAGCTTCATTTTCCAAAAATGGGGGAGGAAGAAAGAGTTAGACACCAACTTCAGCTACTGATTAATAAATTTAGCTGGCTAAAGTTCAACCCTAAGGACAGCTAAAGTTTAAATCCATACAAATCAGAAAAAAATCAGTAGCTGCCATTTTAACACTGTCCCTGGCATGAGGGGAACCAGGGCTGGTTGAAAACCACAGTGACAGTAAGAACTGACTTCTTTTCACCCATATGTGATTGCAGCCCTAGCCTAGGCTTCAGCCCCACCTCCAGGAGAGAGAAGCTGGTGGAACCTGCACAAGCCACTCTGGGTAACTTCAGGCTATTTCAGCTGGCACAGACTGAATAGTCAGACACCTGGAACTCCATCCCTGCATCCCAATAGGATAAGAGGGAGCTGCTGTTTCCTCAGCCTATCTGGGCAATTGCAGGCACTTTTGACTTGCACAGGCTAGACTGATGAGTGCCTGTGGATCCACCCCCAACCCTTAATAAGATAGGAGGGGGCTGGTGTTTCCTCAGGCTCTTCAGGCAATGGAAGGTTCTTTTGGTTTGCCTACATGAACTGAACTGTTGGGCACCTGTGGTTGCATCCCCACCTACTAAAGAACAAAAGGGACAGTACTCCTTTAGCCTCTCAGGACAACTGCAGGTGCACTATGCCCACATGGATTACAACTCCAGAGTCTCCATCCCCTCCCCTGACAGGGAAGGAGGGAGGCCTGTACTACATCAGTCTACCTGGGCAAATGCAGTCATTTTGGACCTGTACGGCATTGAATCTTGCCCACACCTACAGCTCCATCTCCACCCCAGGCAGGGGAAGAAGAAGTTTGAAGTTTAATCAGTCTCTCTGGGCAACTATAGATGGTCTTCTCCTTCACAACTTGTATTATTACACACAGCTGCAACTCCGTGTGTAGAGGAGAAAGGTGGGAGAAGCTGCATTGGTTCCTGGGGCAATATGGGCAACTTCAGCCTCCACAGCTTACAGTACCAACTGCATCCTCAATTCCTACTACTCAACTACAAGGAAGAAAGGGCAAGAAAGTCCTAAACTAAAGAGAGAAATTGCATCCACAAAAAAATACATCTAGTAAGCCAGATGCCAAGACACCAACAAAAAATTACAATCCATACCAAGAAACAGGAAGACATAGCCCAGTCAAAGAAATAAAATAAGCCTCCAGGTGACATAAAGGAGTTGAGACAAATAACCATAGATACTCAAACAAATCTTCTTAATAAATTCTGAGAGAGCTAAAGAGATTATGGATATTAAGAAGAAACTGGGTGAGCACAAAGACGAATTTGAAAACATGCATAGAAATATAGCAGATCTTATGGGAATTGAAAGCCACAGTAAGTGAAATTAAAAATACACTGGAGTCATATAACAGCTGAGTTGAAGAGGCAGAAGAAATGATCTCTGAGCTTGAAGATATGGCCTCCAAAAGCAAACATATAAAAAAGAGATAAAGAAAAGAATAGAAAATATTGAACAAACTCTCAGAGAACTATATGACAGCAAGAGATGTGCAAACTTATGTGTCATGAATGTCCCTGAAGCAGGAGAAAAGGGAAAAGGAGCAGAAGGAATATTTGTGTGTCCAAGAAGCGCAATGTACTCCCATCTGAATAAATCAGGATAGACCAACTCTGAGACACATACTAAAAGGAATGTCAAATGCCAAAGACAAAGAGAAAATTCTAAAAGCAGCTAGGGAAAATCAATGCATAAGATACAGGGGATACTCAATAAGATTAAGTGCCAGTTTTTCATCAGAAACCATAGAGGCAAGAAGGCTGTGATATGATATATTTAAAATACTGCAAGGGAAACTGATGTGGCTCAAGTGATTGGGATCCTGACTACCATATAGGAAATCCAGGGTTCAATTCCTGGGCCCCCTGGTGAAGGCAAGCTGGCCCACACATGAGCTGGTTTGAGTAGACAGCTGGCCTGCATGGCATGCTGGCCCATACAAGAGTGCTGGTCCATGCAGAGAGCTGGTGCAATAAGATGATACACCAAAAATGGACACAGAGGAGAGACAATAAGAGGTGCAGTAGAACAGGGAGCTGAGGTGGTGCAAGAGATTGAGCACCTCTCCCCCACTCTGGAAAGTCCCAGGATTGGTTCCTGTTGCCATTTAAAGAGAAGACAAGCAAACACAGAAGAATGCACAGTGAACGGACATAGAGAGCAGATGGGAGAGGGAGATAAATAAATATATTTTTTAAAAATACTGCAAGAGAAAAACTGCCAGCCAAGAATCTTATATCCAGCAAGATTGACTTTCAAAAATGAGAGCAAGCTTAGAATATTCACAGGAAAACTGAGACTGAGAGAGTTTCTAACCAAGAGACCAGCTTTGTGGGAAATACTAAAGGAAGTGCTACAGTCTGGAAAGAAAAGACAGGAGAGAGAGGCTTGGAAGAGAGTCTAGAAATGAAGAGTATATCAGTAAAAGTAAGAGAAAGTGTAAAAAGTGTGGTGAAAATAAAATACTGTAGATAAAACCTGAAGATCAAAATGAGTGAAATATGAACTGCCTTTACAGCAATAACATTGAATGTTAATGGATTAAACTCCCCAATCAAAAGACGCAGAAAGGCAAAATGAATAATAAATATGAGCCATCCCCTATATTCTCCAATAGATTGGAAGTGAAAGACTGGAAAAAGATATCCCATACATGCAGTGACCAAAAAATAAATAAATAAATAAATAAATAAATAAATAAATAAATAAATAAGCCAGAAGAGCTCTACTTATAT
>JAQZBX010003138.1:0-10742 GCA_029593785.1 Cabassous unicinctus
CCATCTCAATAATGCACATAATTATGTAGCTGGTTATACTTCTTATCATCCTTCTTCCAGGAACACACATACCCGGATATTCATTAGAAATGTATGCAAATACATCATTTGCAATACGAGGTTTATATTACCAACTCAATTTTGAATAAATCCCTGGTCATTGCTATTTGTTTTGCTGCAAAACTTTAATTTTGATGAGGTCCTATAGAAAAATATATATACTTAGAGGAGCATGCTTTTGAAGTTGTATTTAAGGACTTTTGACTAATCCAAGTTCAGAAAGCTTTTCCCTCCTCTATTTAAACATTTTGTACTTTTGCATTTATATATTGTTTTAAGGTCCACTTTGAAATAATTTTGTACTATATTTTAGGTGTGGGTTGAGGCTTGATTTTGTATATATAAAGGTCCAAAAATTCAATCAATATATGTTGAAAAGTATATCCTTGCTCCACTCAATTGGAAAGAGACTATTTTGAGATATTTATATATATACAGGTTTGTTTCATTGACTACTTCCCTATTTGTATGAAAACACTATGTCATTTTGATCACTGTAGTTTTATAATATACCTTGATACCAGGTAGTGGAATTCTCTAAATTTGTTTTTTAAAGTCTGTGAAGTAATCTAGATCCATTGCATTGACATATAAATGTTAAAATAAGGTTGTATATTTATAAAAAATGTTTCCAGTTAGAATTTGCATGGAATTGCATTGACCTTGAGATTAATTTGGAAAGAATTGAAATATTATTAATGTGAGGTATCCAACTCTGAGGAATATATTTCTTTTTATTAAGGTACTTTCATTCTCTCAACATAATTAGAGTTGTCAATATACATTTTTTGCACCATATTATATCAAAATTAACCATAACTATTTCATATTTTGATGCTCTTATGAAGGACTGCTTTGGGTTGAATTGCATTCCCACAAAAGTATGTTTGAGTCCTTACCCCTGGTCCCATGAATTTGACCTAAATTGGAAATCGGGTCTTTGAAGACATAACTAGTTAAGATGACATGAATCTTGATTAGATTGTACTTTACTCTAATATAACCTCTTTTAAGAAGAGGAAAATTTGAAAACAGATTCTGCAAGGGGGAAGAAGGCTATGTGAAAGTGGAAGTAAAGATTGGAATGCTGCATCACAAGCCAAGGTACGCTAAGGATAGCTAGCAACCCTAAGAAGCTGAAGGATTCACAGAAGTATTCCCTTTTACAGCAGCCCTAGGAATTTAAAAGTGACATTTTAGAAGTTCAGTTCCTGATTATTTTTCACTGGTCCCAAATGAAAACTGATTTTTGCATACTGACCTTTTGGAAACCCTGCTGAGCTCACTCATTTTTTAAAAAGTGACCCAGTTTAATTAAGAAGGAAAACTATTAGTATTACAGATGATATGATCATGTATTTAGAGAATCTGAAGGAATGCATAAAAACCACTATAATTTATAATTATGAGAGAAATGCTGGTCTAATATAAGAGATCTGGAAGTATTTGTAAATAATTGGTATTATTTCTTCCTTAATATATAATAGAATGAATTGTTAAGCAATCTGAGCATTGAATTCCATGGTAAGAATATTTTAAATGCAAAAAAACTGAATCTATTTATTTTATTATTAATTATTATTATTATCCAGTTGCTTTTTGCAATGTGAGTATCCTCTTTATCAAGAATCTTTTGGAAATATGTTTATTTTTTGCTGAGTTACTCATTTTCTGTTAATTTTTGAGATAATTTAACATATTCTGAGTAGATCTTTAATAACTATATCCTTTTCAAATACTTCTCAAAGTGTACAATTTCATTTTCAATCTTTTAGCATTTTCATTATAACAGCAAACTTTTTCCTTTTCTTAAGGTCAAATTTATCATTTCTTTTCTTTTAAGGATCTTGCTTTCTAAAAAATCATATCTCAAAACTCTTTGCCTAATCTAGGGCATTGAAATTTTCTCCTATATTTTATTAAAATCTTTTAATATTACTTTTTTCACTAATACATCTGTGTTCCATTTTGAAGTAATCTTTGTATAAAGTGGGTGGTATTGGTTGAAGTTCATTTTCTCTGCATAGGGATATTCAGTGTTCCATCACAATTGCTTGTAAAGGCTATCCTTTCTCTGGTTTTTACTACTGTTCCTTTGAAGACACATATGGAGATCTACTTTTGAATGTCCTTGGCTCTTCCATTGACCTAACTGTACATCTTTAGGAAATAACACACTGATTTAATTACTGTAGCTTTGAAATATGCCTTGATTTCACATAGTGCACAGTCTACTTGTAAGTTCTATTATGCAGTTGTGTGGACAGTTCTAGATCCTTAGCATTTGCATATATGTTAGAATTAGGTTTAAAATGAAAAGCCAAAGCACATTCTTGGATTTGTTACATGTATTGCATTTAATCTAGGAATTAATTAAGTGGAGGGGGTAGTGACACCTTTAAAATGTAGAGTTGTTTCATCCATGAATTTGGAATGTCCCTCCATATCTGGAGATTTTACATTCTCTCATCAAAGTTTTGTAGTTTTCAGTGTAGATGCTACTTATGCATATTTTTCACATTTCATTAATATGTAATATTTCATTAATTGTTAAGTATTTTGATGATACTGTAATTTCACTTAAAAATCTTTGACTGATTTTTGATACAAATAAAAACTTTACATTCAATTTTTGTATATTGATCATACAGCTCAGAAATTTTCTCACCAACTTTGCTAAAGAAAAAAAAAATCATCTTCTTTGCATAGGAAGAATTAAAGCTGTCTATATTTGTAGGTGATACATTTGTCCATGTAGAAAATCCTAAAGAAACAAGTAAAGAAAAACTGCAATATGTGATAAATAGGGAAGTGCTGGCCTAAAGAAAAGAGTTCAGTTATATTCACTTTACCTTTTTACAGAAGAGTTATTTTGAATTGGTATTATTTCTCCTTGATTTTTGGTAGAATTCACTAGTGGAGCTATATGAACAAGAGTTGAAGCAGGCTAGGTAGGGAATCAATAGATGGATCTGGAAACTGGTTGCCATTAACATGTGTTCTTCAGTACCCACAAGATGGCTCCTGAACGACCTTCATGAGAACACCCATTCAGAACAAGATTTCTTCTGGAAGCCAGGAAAAGCCCCTGATATTCTCCAGGGGCCTTATCACTGGGCTCTTCTGGGGGATGGTTCGGTGGGGTAATCAATCAAAACAGCTGACAGCTGGAACTCCTCACACACCATTAGCAAAATGGCAGAATAATTAATGGTTCAAAAAGCAAGCTGGAAGCCAAATCAGTCTTCTTCTTGCCACTCTCTCAGTTCCTGCTTTCTTTGCCTGGCTCTAGCTCTTTTCCCCCTGCTATAATGGTCATGCAAGTAAAGCCTGGGCATTTATAACCTACAATGGAAAATTGTAGTCTGTAAATTGGCCCACTTTATCACTCTTCAACCTCTTCCTCTCTCTGGGACCCATGAACTGTTATTTTCTCCTATTTCCCTTCCCTCCCTACCTTAATAAATTATTGGCCTAATGAATGTGGCATGCTCTTGAAATTAATGTCCTGCAGTTTAGTCAAGGATCTAGACAAAATCTGGTTACATATTTTGGCGCTACCATCAAGTAGGTTATCAGTCAGTGAAACTATGGCCTATAGCCTGTTTAATGCCCATTTTTGGTTATCCATTTTAAATGGGCTTGCCAATGAGCCCCCACAACATGTAATACTGGGAGGGAAGAAGATGGGGCACAGGAACTCTCTGCATCTGTGCCACATGCCCAGGCTTGTTTGGACTGACCCCAGCTGGGAGGTCAGGGGTGTGGGACAGGGGCCCAAAGCAGTGCCCTGCCAAGACAGAGGTTCCCTAGCCAAGCTCCAGGGGCTGCAAAGCCAATTTTTCAAGCCATTTTAGCCACCATTGGCTTTGACCTTGGGCCTGACTGCCATTACCTTCTCCTGCCCTCTCTCCTTGGAGGCAGTAGTGATGACTCAGAGATGGAGGCTTGCACCTCTCTGTGGGTCCATGCCTTTGCAGGCCTGCCTTCCTATCAACCACACCAGGCTACGTTGTGTGGGACAGGGTGGCAAAGCAGTGGTGGGCAAGGCCAAAGTTGGATGCCATGGGAGTTCCCTTCTCCAGGGGGTGACAGGTCAGGGCTTCATTTATAATTAATCTTTACCCACATTTTATCTTTCCAGTTCTTATTACTCAATTTCTCATTATGGGTTTGGGTTAAAATGCTTTGGAATGTCTTAAACACTGTGAAACTGAAAATGCATTTGCTAAGGAGGAAGTTATTACCTCAAGACCTCAAGGCCTGTTAGCTAGAAACAATTGATCTCTAATGACTTAATGACTTTTGATGGCTGGTCTAACTGGGAAACTCTTAGGCAGTAAAGTCATAAAACTAGGACCTTTGTAAGAACAGGAAGAAGTTTTTTCTACTCCTTCTGTTTGGCTTGGAAGACATCTGATCTATTCAGTCTATCTTCCAAGTTCAGGACAGTCCTAGAAATATCTGGCATTAGGTTCTTTGTGATTCCTGGGGTGGCAGCAACCAGAGAAGTAACTTAGAATGTCCCCCAAGACTTGAAGCCTTGGGCACTTTGATTCAGAGAGTAACCAAACTTCCCCTGAGAATTAGATCAGGAGCTTTAGTTTGGGTAAAGGTGCAGTCAGCCTCAGACCCTGGAGAGTGGGGGTGCCAAGAATCAGAGCAATAAACTCTGAACAGCCCCCATTCCTTGGGCCCTTCTGTTCAGAGGACAGGCAAACATCCCCTGAGACTTATCTCCAGTGCTTTTGTTTAGGTAACTGCTCCTAATATTTCCCACCAAACTGTCTTGGGTGGTTTGACTGAACTTCAGAGTTTTCAGGCATTCCCTAAGACCTAGGTTGGCCATGTATTTCCCATTAGCAGGACTCTGGATTAAATTCTCAGGACACTGAGACCAGAGCATCAGCTCCAGATTATTTGGAGTGGTAAACGCTTGTCAGACTTGGACTCTGGAACTCCAAGTCAATCAACTAAAAAGCACTTCTTCATTCTTCCTAGAATAGTGGGCATGGTCTCTAACCTACCAGCAGATTCCCCAAAGGAATATCTTCTCAGGAATTTGGAAAATCTGCCTACTGCTCGTCTACATGGCCACAGTATAGCTGAGACTATACTGAGAGTAGCCTCTATATGGAACCCTGAGTTCCAGTTAAACCAATGTAAAAGAGGAAGACAGATAGCTCTGTAGCCCAGAAACCTCATGTCATGTCTCCTTAAAGAAATGAGGATGCACACCTCAAACTTCCATTAGTTTAAACTCAGTCGTGCCTATAAAAGGTGTGAATAAGGATCAAGATCAAAAGTGGTTACTAAACTACTCCTGGAAAATTCATGTGCCATCAATTAAGATAAAAAAGTTCCTAAAAATGCTAAGGGTATAAAATTCTCTCTTCTGTTTTAATATGTGCTTAACTTTGGGTTCAACTTTGAAAGCTGAGTCTAACTTTGTCAGTTTGCTTTTGCCTAGGAAATCATATTTGGGGTTCACCTGTTACAAATTGAATAAGAGTGAAAGGTAACCAAAAATGAGTCTTCAAATGTCAATACTGCTTTTCATTGGATTTAATGTATAAATCATAAGAGAAATTGGATCAACTGCTAGAAAAGCAGAAAACTTAGCTCTTGTGCATTCAAACCAGGTCTTCAATACACTGCAGATTGCTTCTCCATCTGAATTATTGGCTATGTAGGTCACTGACCTCTAAAACAATAAAGGTGTCTACTACATATATGGTTGTGCTCCTGAAGTCAATGGAGACTACATTGCAGTTTCAAACTCCTGCAACAGTCAATAATGGCTCAATATAGCCAAATGTACAATGGATATCACCTCCAGAATGGCTCTGTTTCATAGTGCCAAAGGGTACTATGCATCAGGCTGGTGGAATACTGAAACTTACCTTCCTAGCTTCTCTCTAGGTCAATGGTGCTACAGCATGCTGGCTTTGTGAAGGACATACCAACTGGAGCAATGATTACCAGAGTACTTTGAGTAGAACTTAAACACAGTTGGCATTATGGCCTGCTCCCATGGAGAGATAACATGTAGGATATTGTAAGCCTGGATCTTAAATCTCTAATAGCAGCTCAAAGAAAAACTTATGCATTGAGTAGTGCATTAATTAATATTAAGTACTGTACCTGTATCTTTCCTATTCTAGTGATATGCCTGATTATGGTGATATCTTTTCTATTCTAGACCATATTCAGAGAGATCTTGAACATGTTAAAAGTCCTGATAAACTTCATTTTCTAAGTAGTCAATGAACATGCCTGTAAGATAAAGAATGACCAACTTTCCTAAAAGCAATGGGGGCAACAGATTAAAAGGCCACCAAATTACTTGGATGTGATCTCTCAGTCTTCACTCGACACCAGGTAAAAGACAATATTAACCCAGGTCTCCCTCTTAGCCTTTGTTCCAGAACCCATTCCACTCATACCCTGGGGAGGACTGGCAGGCAGACATGCCATCCTACCAGTGCTAGGTGTTTCCCACTGGAAGAGAAACAACAAGTGAGGTGGCTAGGTCCCACTTCAGCTTAGTCCCTTTGAGATGGCCCATTGACAACCTTTCCTCACCCAGTGACTAGAAACCAGGTTCTTATCAAACCTTGGTCAGAAAACAAGCCTCACTCTCAATGAATGCCAAAATGGAAGGAAGCTTACTCTGTAATTCTGAACTCTCTCTTAGCTGTTAATGTTAAAGAAATTCCCAGCTTCATGCACTTAACTGGTGAAGCTAGCTGCCCAAGGGTGTACCAGCTCACCAGAAGCACCTGACAGGATGTACAAATGCCAGTCATTGGATGGCCTGAAATACCTCTTCAAGACACAAAGCTAAGTCATATCTGTGTCAAGGCCAGCTGTCCCCTCTAACTCTAGCCCAAATGCTTATTGCTAAGGGGATGGCAAACCAGACACCCCTTAAGAAATTTTGTCTGTTTTCATTTCCTCTAGTTTCTTCCTATACTATAACTAAAAGGGCAATGACTCTTCTCATTCTTCTCCTCCACCATAGGACCTGGGATTGGCAATTTATACCTAACCCTGTTGTCTATTGCAATCTCTCCTTAGAACTAACCAACAGCTTAAAATAACACTTGAAATTCATTTCTTGCAGTTTAGCCAAGGACCAGGACAAAATCTGGCTACAAGACTTCCTTATGGGAATATTGGAAACTGCATATTCAATTTTTTAAATATATAGAGATTTATTAAGATTATCCATTATTTGTGTTCAGGAACTTTAAAATTTATATTAATTTAAAAATTTGTCCATTCTATTTAAATTTCTCAAATTTATTGGCCTTCATATGTTCATAGTATTACCTTATTCTTCTCTTAAAATACATAGAATGTGTAATGGTATCACCTCTAACATTAAGAGACAAAGACAAAAAGTTTGCAAATAGTTTTGTTGGAAGATGGCAGAGTAGGAAGTTCCAGGAATCAGACCCTCCACCAGAACGAATATTAAACAGTTAGGAATTGTCTAAATCAACAATTTCAAACTCTGGAGACTAGAAGAACACTGCAAAGCATCCAAGAGTGTGAAGAGAGGCTATTCAATTGCAGCAAATACTGATGACTTGCACGCTCTGCAGCGGCTACCATCACTCACCCACCAGACTTGCTACAAGCAGCAGGGAGTTTTCAACTCACCTAGTTCCCCAAGATCTGGGAGGGGATGTGGTCTTATAGCTGACTACCATTTGATCACTGGTGGCTGTCACTGAGGGTTGCCATTCTTCCAAACCTCCCTAGGCAAAAGCTACAGAGGAGACTTAAAGAGGGTACGTTTCCTCAAAACTACAGAAACAGCTAAAGGACTGCATTTACAGAAAGAGATGAGCCTAGAAAGAGAGATGAGCCTTATGCCAACATAGAGATGAGATTGAAAGAAACTGGTACCATGGAGACTTACAAGGAAGAGGAAACCTGAACCCTCACAGAGACCAGCAGCCATCTTGCTCCACACATGACAACAGATTTTAGTGAGGGAATTAAGTTACTCTTTATGGTCTTGTGACTGTAAGCTTCTACCCCAAATAAATACACTTTATAAAAGTCAATAAATTTCTGGTACTTTGCACCAGAAACCCTTTGTCTGACTAATATAGCCATTTAAATATTTCAGTTTAGAAAATGCTTTTACAAATCTCCAAAAACTATATAAAACCACATAGACTGTAGTGACTTCATCTCAAGACAAATTTCACCTTAAAAAATACTTCCCCTTATTTAGTGCTACCTTCTACAATACCTTTTATAACTTTCTAAACTCATTCAAGCCTTGTCTTAGGTATTTCCACCCTGATTTTATGAAAAGCAGCCTTCTTATCTTAGGACAAAACACATTCCCTTACACAAACTTATAAAATTTTAGTCAGCATTGACTACGAATTCACTTCCACAAACCTTTTACTTCTTTCTATATCCATTTGTCTCATATCCATCATTCTGATTGTGAAGAGGAAAAAAATATTCAATTTAGGCAAAAACTATTTTTTCAAAAGAGGTTGATAATAATTTCATTAGCCAAATGACTGGTATATATTGTAATTATGTAATTATAATTATTTATTTAATCTTAATTTTAGAAAAATATTTCCATAGCTTTCAAGGCTTTTTTCTTTACTTACTGAAATTTGTCTATTGGATTATTACTGTCATCTCAAAAGCTGTTAAAATTTAATTGAGAAATTACAGTACAGACTATACAAAACATGTTTGTTCTGTAATACTTTTCTGTCCCTATCATTTTAATTTCCAGGCTTAGTAGATAGAATTCTAGGCTAAACTCACATTTCCCCTATCTTTCCAGCCCATCCCCTTAGTTTCCTCAACTGGCATTATTGTAATTCATTCAAGTTTAGGAGAAGACCTTGGGTGTAGGAAAGGCTGAAGAAAGATTATGGAAGAATTCAGGATAAACTTTTTAATTTCTTTCCTTTAAATAGTTTCTTTATTCAGATTTTATGTGACTTTTTATCCTGTTTGGTTTTTCTAATTTGAAATTTAGGAGTACTCATTTACCAATATAAGCACTTATTTAAATTTTGGCCATTTGAATAGAGATCTTTTAATAATTTTCATTTGTTAATTTAATATTAGCATCCAGAGGTATGAGAATATAAATGAACAAATGCAAAAAAGATTTAAGACACACCAAATATAAACTCATTAATATGACCCATAAATCTTACTCTGCCACCTTCAGAGATATTCTCCTGTCCATAAGTCCCAATAAAGCTTATACCTGATTCTCTGCCCAGTGCATTCTTTGGTCTTGTGGCCTCATCAATTTGTGTCCTACAGGTGTCAATTTGGAACAACAACCCTATTATTCACACTTTGCTTTGATGTGGTACAGTTGTTACAATTAATGAAAGCAGATTTATAATTGTACTATTTGCTATAGTCTGTGGTTTAACTGTGTAGTGCACTTCCATTGATTTAAAAAATTCATTCCATTACCATACATAAAACCAAACATTATCCCTTTTATCCATATCAAAATATATATTTCACTCTTGTTATTTTCATGCACAATGTGCTGTCATCAGCACAATCCATTACCAAAACATTTCCCTCATTCCAAATAAGAACTGAATACATTTTAAGCCTTAAATATCTATTCTGTATTCCCATCCTATCCTCTTATAACCTATATTCTAGATTGTAATTCTGAGTTCTCTTATTCTAATTACTCCATATTGATGAGAGCTTACAATATCTGTCCTTTTGTGTCTGGCTTATTTCATTCAAGATGTTTTCTTCAAGGTTCATGCATGTTTTTGCATGTATCAGAAATCTTTTCCTATTTAAAACTAGAAAATATTATATTGTTTGTACATACTAATTATCAAAAGATTGAAACAACCCAAATGTCCATCAACTGATGAATGGATAAGCAAAATGGATCTACCATCTTGATTGGAGTTAGAAACTCAGAAGATGTCCAGTCAATGCAAAGACAATTTGCATAAACTAAAAGGTACCTTTTTGCATTGGTTGGTTGGTTATGTTAAATTCTAGTATTCAAGAAAAATTCTCTCTCATATCTCTAGCTTGATACACATTCAAGAAACAGACAGCTCAGGGACTGTATACCAGAGTTAACAATTTATAATATCATGATGTACTGTATGAAATGAAAGATTACAAGACAAGGAAATGATGGTCCATTCAAAGGAAGGTGATAAAACAATCTAAACCTGATATCCAGAAAACACCAACAAAGGAGACCAGACAGTGCAAACCAGACAAAGGCTTAAAAAACAAAAAGAGATATTCAATGTGCTTAAGGAGATGAAGAGAAAGAACTAAAGGATGTCAGGAAAACAAAGAATGAACAATATGATAAACTCAATAAAGAGATGACAGAAATTTTTAAAAGGAACCAAACCAAACTGGAGTTGAAGACAACAATAACTGAAGTGAAAAATTCCAAGGAGAGGGTCAACAGCAGAACAGAGCTGGCATAAGAGAGAATCAGTGCACTAGAATACAAGACATTTTAAATGAGTCAGGCTGAGAACTAGAAAGGAAAAAAGATTTAGAAGAAGCAAAAATAGCCTAAGCGTACCAATATAAGCATTTTGGTAGTCCCACAGAGAGAAGAAGCCATAAAGGGACTAGAAGAAATATTTGAAGAAATAATGACTGAAAGTATT